>JACEVL010003877.1:0-11726 GCA_020284085.1 Aporrectodea caliginosa
GTCTGTCCTTCTGCCTATATGTATGTATGTATGTGTATGTATGTATGTATGTATGTATGTATGCATGTATGTATGTAATGTATGTATGTATGTATGTATGTATGTATGTATGTATGTAATGTATGTATGTATGTATGTATGTTTGTAGATGTCATGCATCCTTTGGTATGTATGACATGTATGTATGTCTGTCTGTCTGTCTTTCTGTCTGTCTGTCTGTCTGTCTGTCTGTCTGTCTGTCTGTCTGTCTGTCTCCCTCTGTCTCAGATGCCTCTGTGTGCCCTACACACCACTACACAATTATTTAGCATAGAAAAGAATAGAAGGCTATATGAGAAATATAGTATATCGTATAGTAGTACCGGTATATCAAAGAAGACCATAGAAGTATTGTGTAACTTTGCAATTCAGTGTATAATGCATCAGTATAATTTGCCATGCAACCTTAAGGAACTTGTTCTGCTCAGCTAATCATAAGATTGTTGTCCTTTAGGTGTTCCGTTCGGAGACAAAGTGGTCGATGATTCCACATTTCCAAGCTATGGTAAGAGAATGCGCAGTGCCGGTGTCACGAAATAGAGTATCCCCCATACATTCATTCATTCATTCATTCCGGATATTTATATAGCGCCTCTTCAAGAAACCTACTCAGAGGCGTTCCCAGCCCAGCCACGGCCAAACAGAAAGGACTTTAGAAGTTGGTAGAAAGCAGGCAAATCATTCCGGGGCAGTAAGCGTAACGTAAGCGACAGCCCATTCCAAGTGGAGGGACCAACAATCGAAAAGGCTCGACGCTGTCTGACCGAGGAGCGGGCCCGAGGGACCAATAGCTCCCCCTTAGTCGAAGAGCGCAGAGCTCGACGAGAGGCTAAGTCGGAAACCGGGCGACAGAGATCATATAAGTAGGACGGAGCACTACCAGTGAGACACCGCCAGACAAGTGCTGCTATCCTATAGGATATGCGTTGCGAGGCAGGAAGCCAGTGCAATACATCACGCATGTAGGCAGAAACTGGGGCATATTTGGGAATATGACCAATAAGCCGAGCAGCAGAACGAAGGACCCGACGCCCTATTAAGCCAGATGGGTGACCAGCTAGAACCGAGCAACAATGATCAATTCTGCTGGTGACGAAGGCGTTGACAAGTACCACAGCAGCATCATGGGAGAGGGACCTCAGGACAACACGCAACTGACGGAGCTGGTAGTAACAGCTTCGTGTGATCAGGTTGACGTGCTGCGAAAGACTAAGTTCTTGATCAAGTGTCACCCCAAGGTCACGAACAGTAAGCGAAAAGGCAATATGTGGGAAGGTCTCGGCCAACAGGTGTAGGTCAACACCAGCCAACTGTCTGCGACCACCAAGCCAAATGAACTGGGTTTTAGATGGATTCAAAAGCAGGCGATTTGAGGCCATCCAATCAGAAAGGGCATCAATGGCACGGCACATCAGCCCAACAGAGGCCACTGCATCAACTGCACGGCAGTGGACGTATGCTTGTATGTCATCAGCATATAGCTGGTGCAAGAGTCCAAAAGACAGTAATTATAGGGAGCTAACGTCATACATGAGTATGCCCTTAGCGAAATGGAGTTTTCGGTTTAGTTTGCATTTTTGGCGGTTTCTAAGTCTATTCAGTCGTACTGTTTGGATTTATTGTACACATAAAATATTTTAAATTGCGTATCTTTAGTTTGTACATCGACCTGAAATTAATTTACTTCGTTTTTGGTGATTTTGACTGGATTTTCGTCTTGGCTATGCGTATGACCATGGGGGATAGAATGGTTTATACCCTCGGATACTCTAAACCGGTTTATTCCATCCAGGGGATACATGTATTTTAGGGGGGTAGAATATCTCGGGACACCGGCCCTAGTATATTGCGGGTCCTGGGCACTGTGTAGGCCTACTGTACGGGCCCCCATGACACAGGTCAAATCGTTTTTCATTGCTTATCATTTAAATTTAGTAGATCGTTAACTAGCACAACAAATAAAATGTAACTATACATAGACTTCTACAAGTGCATCTGTAACAGAATAATATATAATGCTACTTCTTCAAAGAAAGGGAAGTTTCTTTGCGTTCTGTGCTGCAAATTCTTTTATTAATTACTTGACTGTAGTCTCTAGCGTTCCTGGAATTCCTTTTTGCTGCCCTGGACAGATAATTGCATGGTTTCTTTGAGGCCATGATGGATCGGCGTTCCTCCAATAAAAAATAAATTAGCCTACGTGAACATGAAATGATGGATGTACTGTTAGCAGCAAAATTTGACAGCCGTACGTCTATAATATACTTATACATAGGCCTATATGCGTTAAATAATATGTTATTCTTATTATTGTTGTTGTAATGACAAATTTATTTCCTCACAAAGCCAATAAACTCATGTAGGCCTACAGACTGATGAAAAAGTGTCTGTTGTTGCTATTATTATTATATTTATTATTTTATTATTTCTGTTATTATTATTACTGCTACCAATGCCACTAGTACTTCTGCTATTACTAAGATTAATTCTGCTACTACTGCTGCTACTATTACGCAGTAGGCTGAACTGCAATATAGAAAGCACCTCGTAACCGCTAGGCTGCAGAAATCATGCTGCTCCTATAATTGTTTTCAGTTAAGCCGTCTACTGTGGTGGCGCTTCTAGCGAGTGAATGTGAAGTTGTCTTGATGCTTATAGGTTTGGCAATCGCTGTCATCATTGGGATCTTCGTCGGTGCCTTCTGCGGATTCCTTCTGCTTGCTTTGGTTCTCTGGTGTCGCAGGTAAGCACCTTCTGCTGCTGTGCATGCAAATCTATGCGTCTTCGGCACAACAGTACCAGATGGACCGTATGCAATCGTGCAAGGCAGAGGGGGATTCTCCCGATTTTTCCAAAATTCTAATCTTTCTTGATCTAAACGAAACCCACCTTAGCAGCTCCTCTCCTCTCTGTTTTCTCTCCGTCTTCTCTCTTTTCTCTCTCCGCTCTCTCTCTTATCTCTCTCTTCTTTCAGTCCTCTCTTCTCTCTCTCTCTCTCTCTCTCTCTCTCTCTCTCTCTCTCTCTCTCTCTCTCTCTCTCTTCTCTCCGTCTTCTCTCTCTTTCTTCTCTCTGTCTTCGCTTTCTCCTCTCTCCTCTCTCTATTCTCTCTCTTCTCTCTCTCTCTTCTCTCTCTCTCTCTCTCTCTCTCTCTCTCTCTCTCTCTCTCTCTCTCTCTCTCTCTCTCTCTCTCTCTGACAAACCGGACTTGGATCTGCATTTCACATGTCTGGACAACTCCATCTGACTTGACGGAGCGCTCGTGAATAAGCTGGTACCATTCACTTAGCTTTCCAGTGGCGCTTTAGACATTGTGTACGATGCTGCGTATGGTTCTTCAGGGTCAGAAGCGAGGAAATGAAATGACAATGCATGGAGTCAGAACTGGCCACAGAAACAACGTCTGAATTGTAACTGTTTTCTTTTCTATATTGTGCTTCACAGGCAGAATGTTCCGAATTCTCCTCGCTACGGTCACAACATCGAACTGATGACGACAGGTCAGACCATAGGAGACCATCCGGAACACATCTGTAAGGTCCACCGCATTCCAACGGGCGACTACGGATACACACACGTCTGGGAACTGCGCAACACCCAGCTGCCCATGTCCTCTGGTCCACAGGGACTGAACGACCGAGAAGACGGCGGCCCTGACCCCTACAAGTCTCCGGAGGATGCTCGGCTGGCAAAGACGTTGATGGGTCGTCTAGAACATTCCTACGAGTGTCCGATCTTCGACGAGCGACTGCTGCTCAATCGGATGCATGCCTTTCCGCCGCTGCACCATCACTGCACCCCCGCTCAGCACCAACACCAGGCCAGGGTACCAGCTGCCGACCAGGAAAACCCTGGTGCGGGAGCTGGAGAGTGGTCCCGGGCTCCCTCGAGCAAGGAACCGCAGGCCCGTGAGCCCAGACGACCGGCGTGCTCTGTCACGGTCGATCCAGGGTCGGCAGAAGGGGAGGAAGAAGGCCAGAGGGATTCGGAGGAGGAACTGGGGACTTCTAGGGGTGCGTCGTTTAACTGCCCTGGCTCCACTTCTGTTGGCTTTGGCGTCGATCAGGATCAGATCGTGGCGAAAATTCCGATGAAGATTGAAAATCATTATCTGTAGATTTGATTGGATCAAGAAATCGTCAACAGTAACTGGCAAGGCAAACGGGCAAGAAAGAGTCAAGTCCTAAGTTCTTCGTCACTCTAAGTTTAGAGTGACGAAATCCAAATGGCACGTATGGCAAACTTGAACACGTTCAGACAGCAAGGTTGAAGTGACCTATATTGCATGGCAAGCTTAAGGTAAAGCCAAATGATGGATCTGGCAGAGGAGTGACTATGAAAACATTCACCCAGTTCCTCAGGTTCTCAGTGTATACGACCAAGAAGCAAATGAAATAATGCACGTCCTTCAGACGTCTTCTTAACAAAGATTCATACGAATCAGCAAATTACCTGCCCCTGATCGTATCGTATTATAGTATCTAATAATTTATAGAGCGCCACCCGCAGAATAACTATCCAGAGGCGCTCTCAGCCTGGAAGCCCCGGAAGAAAAAAACACCTTTAAAGAGCGAGATACCGATGAGGAAAAACCAGTCATTAATGCAGCTCTTAGTGAGGGGGGAAGATCATTCCAAATGGAGGGACCCACCACAGAAAATTCCCGGTGTTGGACCAGAGCAGTCCTAGTCCTAGGAACAAAGAGATCAAACCGATCTGAAGAGCGAGGTGAGGATGCAGATAACGGCTTTCGCATATAGTCTGAAAGGTATTTCGGGCACTGCCTAGAATCCTAGATGATGTTGAAACTCAAGGTGACTCGTGTTTCTGTGCGTTTTGATGAGTCTGCCTTTACCATAGAAAACATACAAAATATGTTTTATAACAACGCTTCTTTCAGTTTCGAATTTCATTAAAGCTACGGGTTTCTATCTACGGAGCGCTGATGTTAACATTACAAATATATAGGCCTACGTACTTCAGAGTCTTGCCACCATGTTCACGTGAAGCCCATATAGGATCCCTATTCTCTTACAGAGCCTGTATATATAGGCCTAGAGCCCATATTTGTGGCATTTATGCCCACGGATATGCTGCTGGCAGGAGCAAACGGCGCTATAGGAATTCGGTGAATTTCACAGAGTTTAGTTCTAGATGGCGAAATTTCTTGTTCGTTTTGCTTATGGCTTGTGAACCCATACGTGCCTATCAACCCTTAGATGTACATAATATGCTGTAATGGTGAACAAATGATGATCAAAATGGCGAAATTTAACACTTTAACGACGAGCTACATGTATATTGGTATCCCTGTCGCTTTTAGAACATTGGCCTAGGCTACTCATCGTTAAACTGTTAAGAGTTAGTCTACTGTGAAAATTGAAAGTTCGTTTCGTTCTGAATGAAACGTTTACCAACAGAATTCAGCAGAGGTCCGAGTTTTCAAAGGGACATTTATAAAACACAAACATCATAGCCAGAAAGGCAGACGTATACGCATGCAGACAAGCATACACACACAGGCACAGATCGAGATGATATTAAGAAAACAGAAGAATATGACAAAAAGGCATGTTCGTACGTTTTCATAGGTTTGACCACTTCATGCTGTATGTCTAATTCCAGACAACGGTTTGAAGAATTTCAGTTGTATCCCACATCAATAGACTGTTTCGTATCTTTAAATCTTTCTATATCCTTGTCGCTTATTTTCACGCCATATGCATGCCTTATAGTATGTTGCTTACTTACTTCTTGATCATTGAATTTCCATATGTTTGCCTGAGATTAAACAATCGACAATGAAATATTAGATTTACGTTAAGACTTGTAACTGTTGTAACCGTTTTATAATTGTATATAGAGGGCCTACGTATTTAAGTATTTATATAGGCTAACACCCTTCAAATATTGTCTTCATTTACGTTTATTGATGCCCATATAACCAGAGCTTCTCATTTGAGGCGATCGATCGATCGGTCTCCTTGGTCGATCGCCTAGCAAAGGTCAGGTCGATCGGTAAATCGATTGCGCTCAAAATAATAGTTAGCCTCCAACAGTGTTTAATCTAGACGTCTCTGGGGGTAAGTTCCCCCAGGATCGAGTTCGGAGTTCCTCCCAGAAAAATGAAACGCATGTAATTTTTTACAGAAAGTGTGAAATTTAGGGGATAATTCCCCCAGGATTTATCGTCTACCCCCAACGAGAGCTGGGCAATGATGTCCTTAACAATTATACCGTGTTCTCCATTCGGCCAAATTTCTATGCGACATACCAACCATGTGGGCCGCAGTTAAAGCTTAGGGCTTTAACTGCGGCCACGCTAGGACATTCATGGGGAGCGTACAGTCTATAGGCCGGTGTCACCGCAGTGCAAACAGCCGAATCACTTAACATCAGGCCAAATGCATGCACTTGTCTAACTGGCAAAACCAGAAGCAAGTCGCTCTATAGTGTTATGAGTGATATATACTATCCGGTAGTATAAAGCACTGCTTTAACCCGTGAACCCGAACTTTGTATCTGGCCAGCATGCCCACCTGGAGCTGTGATTGGGCCCATATTCCCAAACGGAACCCGTTTAGAGTTCATATGGGTCCCATCTAAATGCCCGTGTAAATGCTGGCAGAGTTATTGGAATTTGTCGACTGGTTAACACCATGCATTTGCTCAAAAGTTGTTCACGAAGCAGACTATAATAATTATACTGTATGCATAATACCATAAATTATTACAGTAGGACCTATTGCTCTTTGAGCGACCGTTGAGTCGATGCATGATGTTAGCCAGTCGACAAGTCTCAATAACAGCGGAGTATCACCCTGTATATGTCAGGTTTGGGTCTGGAAATGATGTAGGCTACAATTATTCACAGTAGCCCAATCAAATAGAATAGACCATCTAGCCATGCAGTACGTGGCATGCATGGTCAATGTGCTTGAGGTCCGAAAGCTCCGAGTACAAGTGACCATGATGAACTTTGGGATTCGTGTATGCCCCACATCGATGACTTAATTACCTCTGCCCTGTCTGTCGATGGATGAGAGTATCACACATTGAAGAGACTGATTAGTAGTCTTAAATATTACGATTTTCATTCCCGGCCTCTTTCTGTCCAAAATACGTTTGCTTCCGGAGAGCAGCCGCTGGGAGTATAGTCAGTTTATGACGCCTCTCATGCAGATCTCCATATTAATTATTAGGGGCTTCGATAGTCCGATGGTTCTGTAAGGTGTAGTGCTAATGGGAGCCCATTTCATACCATGTGACCAATAACAGAGAAAGCACGATGCTTCTAAAGGCAGTTTGCGCACGAGGAACGAGGAGTTCATCCTGTGTGGAGGAGCGGAGAGCGCAACGTCCCTGCACACCCAGAGTAGAGCGACAGGGCTCTTTGTAAGTATGCAGAAGCGGCACCTAAGAGGCACGGGCACGCCCAAACAGAAACCCAGGACACGATCAGCTGCGGGATAGGGTGCCAATGCAGGACATCCCGTATATAATCGGTGACATGACCGAACCTCGGAATACGACCAATGAGGCACGCGGTCGTGCGCAGGATCCACTCCAACAGTGTTGTATCAATTACATTCTAAATGTAATTCAATTATAATTGCAATTACATGCTTGCAAATGTAATTGAATTACAATTAGGCCTACAATTACTTGATTGTGAGAGTAATTGAATTACATTTTCATTGTAATTCAATTACCAATTACTTTTCAATTATTTCTTTAAAATTGGCAAATGATTTAGAATTTATTTTTTTCCGATAATTTTTAATTTACTCTATTTTTAAACCAAAACATCCAATGGACCAATGGGCTGTAAATTGTAATAGTAGGCTATATAGCCTACATTCAATTGTATTATAAGTTAGTCAGATATCCAAAATACGATTTGCAATTATGATCCATTAAAACAATTAAAGTTAAAGTTTGATCTTTAGTAGAAGTTTTTCAAAATGATAGTCTGTTAGAGAACTTAGTTGATTGCGCCTGGGTGAGTGAGTCAATTTGTCCAGCAGCGCTAAAAAAACTCAACTGGAGCTGAAGATGGAAGCTCTGTTTTCTGTAGGCAGCCGTAGTAAGCTAGCTAAGAATGAGTGCATGACTGCATGGAGAGTCTGATGAAGGTCAGCCCTTGCCCTTAGGTCTATGAAAGTGTGCTGTTAGATTGTAAGAGGGGTGGAAGGAAAGAATAATGTTGACAATTATGTTGCCATGCAAACAACATGCATGTATGTATGCATGAGCACTTGTTATAGCGCCCCTTCAAGATTTCTACTCAGAGGCGCTCCCGAGTCCCGAGCTACAGCGCGGACACTGAATCGGAGTTTCACGCTGAAGCGCATGAGCAAAATTGCGAGTTAAGGACTTGCCCAGGGTCCCTACGCGGCGGCTTGAGGTAGATTCGAACCCGCAACCCTCCGGCTGCAAGGCACCAAATATACCCCCTTGAGGTGGATTCGAACCCGCAAACCTCCGGGTTGCAAGGCACCGAACATACCCCTACACCACCGCGCCCCACGAAGAGCGGTTTATTCAATTAAACGGGTGGCCCGGGTGACGGCTTCTCTAATCGACCAGGTCTTATCCGACTTTCTCAAAATGTCTTCCGATAATGACAGCTCTCGACAAGCGCACCGTGTGACCGTTTCTGTCACTTGTCCAAGACTTTGGAACTCTTCCGGTAAGTGTTCCATTCTAGAGTATGTTCTAGCCTTCAGATCTCGACTAAAAACTCGTAACTTCCTGGACTCGTTTCCTCCGTAGGCTGTTTTCGTGTCTTTTCCGATTTCCTAATTTGCTTTCCCTTCTTGGCAACGATTTTGCTTAGTAACTACCTTCGACTGATGCCTTGCAGCCTTGGTCATTAATAAAATAAAATAATAATATCTTTTCTTTATTAAGCGCTTGACAAACGCACTGCGCTGTACATTTACATGTTATGCAATTTAAATCTTAACTACTAACTGAACAGAAAGCATTGCAATACAACGGCGCTAATAGCAGCCTACAAAGCATATCCGCCCAACGGGGCTCGAACTCGGTAACTCTCGGTCTGTGTGCCAGATGTTAACCAATGCGCCACGGGCCCACATCATTATACCACAGTAGCGATAGACCTAGATATAGTATCATATAGACGAGTTTTCTTAGATTTAGAGTCCTGGATTAACAGTTGTTACACTGCTGGAAAACTTATAGGCCTAAATCAGCTCAGTCCTACATTAAAATTGACGGTGTGACCACAGTATAAATAATTATAATTATTTATACTGAGGCTACCCCAACGAATAAACCTCTTGTTAAACGTTAAAACCTTTGGAGCACCATCGGTTAATACTTTTGCCATGGTGTATTATACCATGCTTTGTGCTTTAAACGCAACAACATAAGTTACTAATTAATAATAATTAATTAATTACGCTACTCCATAATATTACATTACAAGTTTGAAGTATCTCAATATTTGAGTTTATTGTGACGTATAGTCATATGACACACAGATGATGTAATCTCAACTTATTATGACGTCATCTTGAACCAAGTCAAATTGCGCATTTCTCACTTCAGTTGGCAAACGCCTCCACTACGCCAACTCTGGTAGTGCCAGTCCGAAGCTTGGAGATAGGAGGAGGTCGACGCTAATCATCTTTGTTATGGGAGTGTCGTTCAGCCGCAAACTAACCAACCACTCAAGTCGCCATAGCTCGTCAAAGAGTCAAGCGAACCAAGGAGAAGAGGTACCTCGCAGGCAAGATAAGTCGTAGGCTATAGGCCTACCATGAATTTAAACTGAAATAAGAAGTTTAGGCCTACCGTATCTTCAATCTTTGAGTTAGCCTACTCTGCTCTGCTCCATAGTGTGTCTTTGTATAAAGTTAAGTCGCAGGTTATGAGAAGTCTAGTATGTCCACCAACAAATTAAGTTAGGTACAATCCGGGAATTCATATTGAGGTGAGGATATGTAATTCTACAGTGTGATTCTCCTTACAGATTTTATTTTAGTTATAGTTACAGTTATAGTTAATGTTTTTTTTTTAAATTTTAGTTATAGTTGTAGTTATACTTAGTATTATTTTTTAGTTATAGTTATAGTTATAGTTAATGGATTTTATTTTAGTTAATTTTAGTTACTGCGTAGTTACAAACTTGAGGGGCCTACAATAATAATTATGGCTATAAGCAAAAATTGTGCGTATTAACACGCTGTTTCACAATTCGCTCAGAGCTTTGAAGCATGGGTGCATTCAGCTTCATGAATACACGAGTTTCCAAAGTAGGCCTAACAGTTACTGACAAATTACATAATAAAAATATCGCATTTTTCGTTCTCATTTATGACGAATCGTCCATATTGCACTTCCTATTTTTACTTTTTGTATTAACGAAAATAAAGATGAATTTTCGTTATTGTTATTTTCGTTATAGTTATAGTTACAGTTAATGATATTTTTTAGTTATAGTTATAGTTATCGTTAACGAAATCATTTATTTTCGTTAACGAACATTTTCGTTATCGTTATCGTTAACGAGAATCACACTGTAACCCTAGGCAAGATTAGTCAAGGCAAGGTACAGAGCGGACACGTTAGGTCCTATAAGGCGCCCTTGTAACGGTATGGTCGTATTACGGCGCCATATAAATTGACGTCATTATTATTATTATTATTTGGTCAGGTAGCTTTAATGTGACTGGCGATATAGAAATTTACTTGCTGAAGAAATGAATGAAATTGTAACCGTGAGTGAAACGTTTAATCTTTAGATCCCGCAGAATAACTTAGCCTATAGGTCTTTTCATGACGGATAAATCTTCTGCGGCGGAAGTTACCGCCACAATAAAAACGAAAATTTTACTTCTGCGGCTGTAATCTTTTGCGCATGCGTCACGCATGCGCCGCACATGCAACTTGAAAACATCTTAAAATGGCGGACTTGTGGATAGTACAAACCTTTCGCCGTGGATTTATTCTTGCTCAAATGCGTTACTTTCTATAAATAGGCGTCGTCAGGAGGGTTGGTTAGGGTCAGGTTAGGCGTCGTGAGTGTCGGTTTTGGGTCAGGGGTTAGGGTTAGAGTCGTTTTTAGATAAAATGTGAAAAAATTCCGCCGAAGAAGTATGTTTTCACGGGTTGCGTGGCGGAATTTCCGACGCAGAAGCATATTTTCGCGAGTTGCGTGGCGGAATTTTCGCCGCAGATGCACCATGCTTTCATGACGGCCTATTTCAACGCAAGCAGGCACTGTCTTTCCAGATTTGGAAGACTGCTCTGAGCAGTTTTTCATCAAGCATGCATACAATTCCGACATACACCGGACGTGAAAGAAGAAGGAAAAAAGAAGTCAAAGAAGAAGAAAAGAAGAAAGCTGAGCAGAAGGTAAGTAAAAAACAAAGAAGAAGTCAAAGAAGAAGGAAAGAAGAAGGCAGGGCAGAAGGTAAGTAAAAGACAAAGAAGAAGTCAAAGAAGAGGAAAAGAAGAAAGCAAAAAGAAGGTAAGTAAAAGACAAAGAACACGGCAAAGAAGGAAAGAAGAAGGCAGAGCAGAAGGTAAGTCAAAGAAACGGCAAAGAAGAAGTCAAAGAAGAAGGAAAGTAGAACGCAGAGCAGAAGGTAAGTAAAAAACAAGGAAGAAGCCCAAAAAAGAAGAAAAGAAGAAGGCAAAAAAAAGCAAAAAAAGG
>JACEVL010003878.1:0-12260 GCA_020284085.1 Aporrectodea caliginosa
GTAAAGTAGGGTATCATCAAGTACGACACGGTAGCGTGAGGTATGGTATGGTAAGGTTAAGCATGGTATGATAAATTAGGCAGAGTAAGGTTAGTTGATGAAAAGTAAGGTAAGGTATGATCCTGTTGGGGAAATAAGATACCTTATGATAAAGTAAGTTAAATGATGTTAGAAACGTATGGTATGGTAATGAAAGGCTAAGTAAAGTGAGGTCAGATTAGCGTTAAACGTTTAGCCAACAGATGGCGTAGGAACGAAGCATAATCAGCGAAATTAGATCGCAGTAGCCTATACAGCCGTGTAGGTCTTCGCCCGAAAGACTCGCAGCCCATGAACCTCTGGAGATCGTGGTCGATCCCACAGTCGCCCTCTCCAATACCTGATCGCTCCTTATGACTTCACACTCTTGTAAGTAATCTAGTCCAATAGACATTCAGGGGCTATTGAACGGCTCGCCTGGTCGGTGAGAAACTGGATAGATGGCGTTTGAGGAGAGGGCCTTTCACACTCTTATCTTTCTTTTCTCCTTCATTCGATAGTCATTTTCTTCCTTCCAACGGGTCTTTTTTCAGCCCTTCTTTCCTTCCTTCCGCCAGTCCCTCCGTTCTTATTTCACTTGGAGGTTATTGATGAACATACCACATACAGGCTGCTTACATCAATAGGAAGGACGGCTGCTGGGCCGGATGGCCTAACATCTTGGTTCCTCGGGACAACTGCGACGGCGATAACGAAACCGGTCGCGTATCTGTATGGTGTCTCCATCCTCTCATCCTACGTTCCCCCTCAATGGAAGATCAGTACAATAACGCCTGTTCCTAAAGTCACCAGACCAACGAAACCAGCTGACTATCGTCCAATTTCGGTTACGCCTATTCTGTGCCGACTACTAGAAAAGTTTATAGTGCGCCGCTTCTTTCATCCTTTCCTACTCGATCCTGAGCTCAACCAGGAATTCGCTGATCAATACGCTTTTCGACCAACTGGCTCAACCACGGCAGCAATTTCTGCGCTACTAACGGACCTTATGGAACTCCTCCGAGAAAATACATTTGTCCATCTAATCGCATTGGATTTCACAAAGGCATTCGATACGGTGCGGCATTCTAGTCTGGCAGAGCAATTAGCTGAGATGCCAATACCTGATTGCGTTTACAACTGGATTATCGCTTCCTTGAGGACCGTGAGCATGGTACAAAATTCTGTGAAACCATATCATCTCTGATTAAAATAAATGCCAGCATTGTTCAGGGGTCAGGTTCGGGGCCGGGTAATATCATGACATTAATCTCAAAATTAAAAACTGAGCACAAAGTAAACAGAATACTTCAATATGCCGATGACAGTTATTTGATGATTCCATCATCTAATGCTGACACAGTTGTTGAAGAACTGGACCACGTCGGTATAATATGGGCAGAGACATGCAACCTGAAACTGAATCACAATAAGACTCACGAGATGCTGATTAGGCGGGAGTGGGGGCAGGGTGGGGCAATGGGTGGCTCCTTCTGTCATACCAGGGATATGTAGAGTAGATAAATTGACTGTCTTAGGGGTAACACTTACGGAAACCCTTAATTTTGAAGCGCATATAAGTCAGATATGTTGCAAGGCTAGACAATCCATGTATGCATTGCACATTTTAACAGCTCATGGCCTCAAGGGAGTAAACCTTTTGATGTTGCTCGTGCCACGACTGTGGCACGCCTGCTGTATGCTAGCCCAGCATGGTGGGGTTTTGCTCGTCAGCAAGATAAAAACAGGCTCCAATCCATCATAAGTAGGATGATCCGTCGGGGGTACCTCCCTACTGACAACCCAACCTTTGACCAGCTCTGTCACAAGGCTGATACTGGTCTCTTCACAGCTGTTCTAAACAATCCGGGGCATGTTTTACATAAGTTGCTCCCACCAAGGAAATCAACTACCTATGCCCTTCGCCCACGGTCTCATGATAGGGTCCTGCCTCTTATCGACAATAATATGAGGAAAACATTTTGTAGGAAGAATGTTGTACTCCTATAGATTTTGTGTTTTATCCTATGATGTTTGTACACCGGAGTGCGGTTCTTCTGCAACCGGTTTAATAAAGAAAATACTTACTTACTTACTTACTCTTTCCCTCCTTCCACCATTCTCCTTCGCTTCTGCCATTCTTTCCTTCCATCCTCTCTTTCTTTCTGCCTTCTTTTGAGAGTTCATGCTTCTGTCAGTTCTTCCTCTTCCGACAAACGTTCATTCGATTAAAAACTCGCCGGTTCCAGAACTCTTTCCTTTCGTAGGCTGTTCCCGTAGGGGTGTCCAGAAATATGATACATCGCAGAAAACACCCATACTCAAATTTTTGCCATTATTCCATTCATTAGTTGTCTATAAATATTTTTTCAGAATTTTAAAATGTTATCCTGAGGTCGCTCAAATTCCCCGAACATACCCTACTTAAATACCCAGGACCCAAGGCGCCAATGCTCGGGACTTGGAACTTGGGTTCATTGTGAACTTACTCTTTTATCACAAAAAATTAACAGAGTCCGATTTGGATTAAAGTTTCGCAAATTGTTTGACTTGACAAGATCTACATCTGGGAAAATGTAGACACCCATATGAAGGTCATTCAAAGGTCATTTCAAGGTCAGAATAAACGAAATCTAGCAAAAAACGAGAAATAATTGGACAGCTCTCGGCCAATAATTGTTGAAATTGGCTAATTTTTTCTTGTGTTCTTCTTCCTGATATGGACAACCTGTAGTATGAAACAAGGGAACCAAATGTAAGACAATCCAAGGTTATTTTAAGGTCAAAAAGGTCAATTTGAGACAAAAATCAGAAGAAATGGCCACAACGCAGCCAAATATCGCTTTCTTTTAGTGATTCTTTTACCAAAATGCTCGGTCGGATAAGGACAACATTCGAAGATATATTGTACTAAGTGGCTAACATAATCCAAGGTCATTTCAAGGTCAAACGGTTAAAATCAGAGAAAATGTCTGTAGCTCAGCCAAATGTTGTTTAATTTTGGTGACTCTGAGTTATGGTCATGTTTCCTTGATTTTTACTTTTTGACCTTGAAATGACCGTGGATTATGTTATCCCTTTAGTACTATCTCCTCTCGAATGTGATCCTTATTAGTACGAGCAAACAGGTTAAAAATCACCCAAATAGAGCAATATCTGGCTGAGTTATGGCCATTTCCTCTAATTTTCACTTCAGTTGACCTATTTGACCTTAAAATAACCTTGGATTGTCTTGCATTTAGGAGCCTTGTTTCTGACAGCAAGTAGTCCTTATCAAGACCAGAAATATAAGAAAAAACTAGCCGATTTCAACAATTATTAGCTGAGATCTGGCCATTTTGGTTTCTTTTTGCTAGATTTCTAAGATTTATTCTGACCTTGAAATGACAAATCTGTGTCTATATTTTTTCACAGCCATAACCGATATTCTGGCAAATAGGTTTTAAAAAGTTCATCCATCGGACTCTTCATTAAATTTTGTATGATAAGAAAATAGTAAATTCACATTGAACCCAAGTTCCAAGACTCGAGCATGGGCTGCCTTCAGTTCTGGGTATTTAGAATCGAGGTATATTCAGGAACTGAGCGACCTCAGGATAACATTTTAAAATTCTGAAAAAATGTTATAGACCGCTAATGAATGGAATAATGAGGAGAAAACTTTGAGTGAGGCCTATGTGTGTTTTCTGCGATGTGTCAGTTTTCTGGACACCCCTAGCCTGTTCCAGTGTCTTCAAGGATTTCCTCGTTGGTTTTCCACCGGATTCAACCTAGTCAAGTCGAGTTTTACTTAGACTACCTAACAATACAACCAAGGAGGAAGAGGTGGATGGACAATGTGGGCGAATGGTTGGAATTATCAACGGAAAGGTTGCTGCGAGAAACCGAGGACAGGAGAGGATGGAGAAAAATCGTCTACAATGCGACCAACCCTCGTATCGAGGACGGTTGAAAGAAGAAGAAGACTCTAACAAAACGAATATTCAATAAACGAATATCGTATTGTATTGTTTTTAACTAGAGAAATTCTCAACTCTTCTACTCTATTGCACATTAAGTTAAGTAGGCCTACTTATATTATATATATATCCTTCAAAGTTGTCTTCTTCTTAAAACCCATCATCGTTTAGAATTTTAAGAAGTTCTAAAAATCTCAGTAGGCCGTGATATTGGATATTCACCTGCAAAAGTTTATAAGTGAATTAACTACCTTTGCGCAAAATAACTTCTTATGCTTATCTGATCTGCTGTTGTTAAGCAGCCTAACAACTGCATTTTACTAATCTCGCGCAATATAAAAACTCCGTGTTTATATAATGTATGGATCGAAATTGACGATGACGTCATTATTATTTGTGCATTTTCTGCATTAGAGATAGCTGCTTTCCGCCATGTGAACTGTGAAATCCGTAATATTTGTAGGCTACCAGGTGAAATCTCCTGTTAAAAAATACTCCGATAAATCGCTCGATAGCGTCTTACCTATTAGTCGTCAGAGAGTACTCGAGCAGAGTTAGTCTTCATAATTTCTTCATTTTCAAGAACCTCATTGAAAATAGTTTCTACCTATAGGTCTACACTCCACAATAATTGTCCCCCGCTTTTCGCTGTTCTTAACTTAGGCATTTTTAGTTCAACTATGGTTTGAAGTGCATTTTAGCTAATTTTATTGATAGTGGCGGTAGAGTTGTATTTTAGCTTATTTATTAGGCCTATTTCAGTGATGTAATGTTCATGATAACTGTAATGAATCCAGCTTCTATTTAGGCAAGATTATTTTAATCAATCCCACTTCTATTTAAGCTTAACTTATTTTCATCAATCCCTCTTCTATTTAGCAAGAATTGTTTTCGTCAATCCAACTTGTAGGCCTATTCGACCAACGCTGACTCACCATGCAATGGCGAGACTACACGCTATTTTCATGAATCCATGCAATGGCGAGACTACACGCTATTTTCATGAATCCAGCTCCTATTTTAGCAAATAACAAGTTTCATCAATTCATACAATTGATAAATATAAGTGTTTGATAGGCAAACAATTATATTTATCAATGCAGCTTCCATTAACGCAGACACATAAGAGAATAGAGAAATAATAAAATACGCTAAAATACTCGGCCGGCAGCATCATGAATTAAAATTTAATACGCAAAAATGCACTTTTACCCTACCTATGTCCCTTACTGGTATCAGGATGTACTCCGAGAATGAACTGCATAGCTGAATATTTGTTGATTTTAGGCATATCAGTTTCACGGACTTTCTCAATCGATTGGGTAGAGTGAAAGAAAACTTACAGTCCGTGTTATGTCTGTATAATAATAGAGGCCATTTGACAGCTCAGTGTACGTGTAACTGAAACTGCCTCCGTAACTGCCTTTTGTAACAAATTTAAATGTAATAGCGATACTCTATTTCATAGCAGCATGTGAATCAGTTTGCAATCTTTTGCATGCCAAAAGCTACCTCATTTTATTTTTTGCTTTATGATTTTATTTTATGTTCTATCATTTCATTTTATGCTTTGTAATTATCTTTCTAGACGTTACATAGGGGACTATCCTTTCGATACAATATTATTATAAGCCAAAGATTTACGTGAGTATCCATACTGGAGGAAGAGCATACCTTTGCAAAATGCGTCAGAAAACATTCAAATGCTCATAAAAATATGAAAGAAAACAGGATAACCCTTACTGGATAGAAACCTTCTCAATGTCACGTATGTGAAAAGAGATTTTTCATGTCTTCCAGTCCACGAGATCATGTTAGAATTCATACTTTAGAGAAACGATAGACTACCAGTGCCAGTTCTGCCAAAGAGCTTTCACAACACAATCTCATCTGTACTTTCACAACACAATCCATACTGAAGAGAAACAATTTCTATGCCAGCCATGCAATACAATATCGTCTAGTTATTCCAATCTAGAGAGACATTTTAGAATCCATACTGGAGAGAAACCTTATCCGTGCCATTTATGTCACAAATCATTTTCACTGTCTTATGACCGAAAAATCCACATGAGGTTGCATTTTCGACATACCATGGAAAAACTATACCTGTGCCAGCTGTGCACGAAATCGTTCACGTGCCACAGTCAATTCAAGATTCACATGAGAACCCATACTGGAGAGAGGCCTTACCAATGCCAGATGTGCAAAAAGAGCTTCTCTCAATACTCTGGCCTAAAGACACATGATAGAATCCATACGGGACATAAACCATACAAATGCCAGCTATGCCCGACAACTTTTGCAAACTGTAATGGTTTAAAGATTCACATGAGAAACCATACCGGAGAGAGGCCTTACCAATGCCAGATGTGTAAAAAGAGTTTCTCTCAATCCTCTGGCCTAAAAATACATGATAGAATCCATACAGGACATAAACCATACAAATGCCAGCTATGTGCGAAACTTTTTGCACACAGCAATGGTTTAAAGATTCACATGAGAATCCATACTGGAGAGAGACCTTACCAGTGCCAGGTATGTCGGAAAAGTTTCAATCGATATTCCAGTCTAAAATGCCATGCAAATGTTCATACTGGAGAGAAGCCGTTCCAATGCCATTTATGTAAGTCTAAAACTAGTAATAATGGGAATCTACAGATTCACATGAGAACACATTCCGGCGAGAGACCATATCTTTGCCAGATATGTCTGAAAACATTCTCAAGCTCTTCAAAATTGAGACGTCATGAAAAGTGCCACTCTGGAGAGAAACCACATCTGTGTCAGGTTTGTAACAAAACATTTTCCACAACTACTCATCTGCGACGGCATATTGTGGTCCATACCAGAGATAAATCTCACCAGTGTCAGATATGTGAACAAAGATATTCCCGATCTTCTACGCTAACAGAGCATACTAGAATCCACACTGAAGAGAAACCACGCCAGTGCGAGTTTTGTCAGAAATCATTTACATTCGCTTCTTCTCTGCAGACTCACACAAGAACCCATACTGGAGAGAAACCATACCAATGCCAGTTATGTAAGAAATGTTTTCCACAATCTTTCCATTTAGCAAACCATGTTAGAATCCATACCGGTGAGAAACCATTCCATTGCCACTTATGTACATTTAAGACTAGTCTTAATTGTAATCTAATGAATCACACAAAAACACATTCCGGAGAGAAGCCATACCTTTGCCATGTATGTAATAAAACATTCACAAGGGCTTCAAATCTGAGAAAACATGAAAAAGCACATATAGAAGACAGCATTTATAAGCCAGGTTTATAAAAAAAACTTTACCCGATCTTTCCGTTCGTAAAACATGCTGTAATTCTTACTGGAATAAAAGATACATTAGGCATGCTTGGTAGTTATTCTCAAACCAATCTGCTGTGCAGCTTCACAAAGGAGAGAACTTTAGCTAAGGAACTTTAAAATGCTGGAAGGGTCATATATCAAAGGAGGGAAACTCATATTGACAAGAAAATGTTCGATCTGTTGATGGTGCAAGATCATATTGAGAATACGTGGAGTTACGATTACTGGTAGCAGCCTAGGTAGCACGTATATATATACATATATATATATATATATATATATATATATATATATATTCTACTTTGCCTAGTGTTTCTTGCATATAAAAAAGTATTATTGGTAGGAGATGAAGACTGAAGCAGAGGTACATTTTGATCTTTGCGAAAGATATTAAGTGATATGCAGATTAGATATTTCTAATTCATTCGTGCATTAATTATTCATTCAAATGTGCGGAGAAATATTCTGACCTAAATGTGGTAACATTTAGCCTTCGATTTTGAACAACACTGAAGTACTAATGGAAAGGTAGAAAAGAATCCTTTGCATATTCTGATGATTTGGATATTATTAGAACCAATTTTTGATGAAAATCACGCAAATTCAATTCATAAATCTTATGCTCAAGAGGATCATCTGACAGCTCACATAAGAAAACATACAAATGTTAGTTATGTCAGAAATCCTTTTCCGAAGGGTGTACTCTGAATGCAAACACGAGAAACCATACTGGATAGAAGCCGTATAGATATCAGTTATGTCAGAAAAGATTTGCTCAAGTTGCAATGGTCTACCGCAGCGAACGCATGCTGGAAGTTACTATAGAGATGCCAGTTATATCAGAAAACATTTGCTCACAGTTGTAGGCCTATTCTGAAAGTGCATGTGAGAACCCACACTGGAGAAAAAACCATACATATGTCATTTATATATGATGTCATTTACAATAGTTAGTGAACTTAAGATTCATATGAAAACTCACTCTGGATAAAAACAATACATATGCGAGGTTTGTAATACAGGATTCACAAAACTGGAAAGTTTAAAGAGACACAGAAGAACTCGTGCTACTGAGAAGCAACACATGCGATAAATATTATCTCAAGTTCTTCAACCAAACAGTTAAAATCTGTATTAAGGAATACAGCAGTTTTGCAAACCTGTCACATCGATTCATCACATTTAGTAGTACAGGCGTCAGTCATGAACAAAGTGCATATTGACAAGTAGCATCATGATTCTAATCAAATTAGAGGCCAGACAATTACAGTTGGAGAAAATCTTGACAAAACTGATTCAATTGAGACTGCAACATCGTTTCTAACAAAATCTTTTGGATGCAGTAAGCAGCAGTATACGTGATGATATGTTTGAAATAGAAAATGATATTTTCAAGCATTGTTATAGCCTTCTATGGCATTTCTCCACCCGATGACTTCTGTGTTTAGGTGTGCTGAATTATAATTCCTCATACTTGAAGACTGCAGAAAGATTGAAACACGTGACTGTAGTATGACATTTTTTAAAAAGTACCTTACAAGTGCCAGGTTAATGAGGTAACATAAATATCTCAATGGGCCTATACAGACTGTGTTTCTTTAAGTTTTTAAGGAGTTTCGTATTAAGTATTCTTTTGTAGGGAATCCTCAGCTTTTTGTTGGCAGGCGCCAAATGTCTAGGCTGCCAAGGTTCTTTTAACATAATTGAAAGAGTATAAATTAGTTCAGGTTTTCGAAATGAAATTTTATGTTTCTTAGTAAAGACAAGACACAGTAAAGTGTTTCGTTCTTGGTTCCAGTGCACTAAAAGTCTTGGATTTATCTAAATCAATACTTCCACTGGTTAAAACATTACAGAGCTGTCTGCTGTGCAACATTTTGTGAGACTTATTTTGGACTATTGCTACATATTGTCTTTGTATTCTAGTTTTATTCAAAAACAAAATTACTTAGCTTATCATTCTGCTTACATTAAGTGGGAATGTGTTTTTCTCATTAAGAATGATAATGATACGTGTAGTTAAGATTGTGATGTATTAAGAGTAGTTCTGTGTGTTTTGTTTAAGAGGTTGAACTGCCTGCAAGACAGATTGTTATCTTTTAAGATCTTATAAGTTTAATGTGTGTTTGCATTTTTATTATCGTGTAGGCCTACAGTTTATTCTCCCATTTGAAACGGTTCGGGGCCGCTATTCCAGGGGGCCGCTATTACGGGGTCCACTATTCCGGGGTCCACTATTCCGGGGGTCCACTATTCCGGGGTCCACTATTCCGGGGGTCCGCTATTCCGGACTAATGAAGACAAATATACAGTATATGTATATATGTACAATTGTACATTATATGTATATATATATGCATGCATACGTATATGTTTGTATATAATGTATAATTGTATATATATATACATGTACATATGTTAGCCTATATATATGGATATAGGTACATATATATATGTGATATATATATATATATGATTATGTGTGTAGATGTGAATATATATATATGTATATGTAATGTATGTATATACATATATGTATGTATCTATAATTATGTATATATGTATGTGTATACTATACATGTATATAGATGTATGTGTAGGCCTATATGTACACTGTACATGTATATGTATATATATGTATTTACGTATATATGTACTGACATATATATATATATATATATATTTATATGTACATATATGTATATGTATATGTGTATATGTATGTATATATAGGTATGTTTATGTATATATATGTATATATACATATATATGTTTGTGTGTGTGTATATATGTATATATGTATTCATGTATGTATACATGTATTTATGTATTTATGCATATTTAAATACATAAATATATACATATTTTATAGCTAGATACATATACATGCATATACATACATAATGTGTATATATATATACATGCACAAACATAATTTATGTATATACATACATATATGTATACTACACACATATACATATATACCTATAGGCCTACATACATATATATACATATATATGTACATATACATATAAATATACCTCTATATATATATATACATACATAAGTATATATACGTAAATACATATATATACATGTACATAAACACATACATCTATATACATGTATAGTATACACATAAATATATACATATAGATACATACATTTATGTATATACATACATATATATATATATATTCACATCTGCGCACATAATTATATATATCATATATATATACTTATATTCATATATATATGACATATGTACATGTATATAGATATAAGTACATATGTATACAAACATGCTTATATATACATATAATGTACATATACATAATTATATATATATGTACATATACATATATGTTTTTAGCATGACACTTTCGGACTATCGAACCTTCGGATTATCGAACCTTCCGGATCTATCGAACCTTCGGACTATCGAACCTTCGGACTATCGACCTGTTCCCGTGTGAATATGTATATATATGTATATACATATATGTAAGTATCTATATTTATATATGTATATACATTATTGTACATACATAAATATATATATACTGACATGTAAGTATATGTATATATATTCATGTATATGTATATAGATGTATGTGTATATGTACGTATGTATATACGTATATATATATATATGTACTTATGTAAATACATATGTGTGTGCATGTATACATGTTTGTGTACATATAGATGTATTTGTGTCTATATGTATGTATAGTTATGTGTAAGCACATATATATATATATAATGTATTATGTATATACTTGTATGTTTGTAGTTATACATATGTACAATTGTACATACATAAATATATATATACTGACATGTAAGTATATGTATATATATTCATGTATATATATACAGGTATGTAGGTATTTAAACACATATTCATGCATAAATAATTATTTACTTACACATATCTATACATACATATATGCACATATACATATACATATATATGTATATCTACATATATATATACACACACATATATTTACATAAGTACATTTATATATATGTATTTACATATATATATATACATGTACACATATATATATACATACATATATACATACATATATATACATATAGATAGGCTACATACATATGTATATATATTACATATATAAACATATATGTGCCATATATACATGTTATTATATATATGTATATATACATATGCACATATATCTATATATATATACACTAATTTCCAAATATATAACATGTATATAGATATAAAAAAGTTGTATATATAAACATATAAACATATACTAGCATATATATACATGCATATATATACATATAATGTACAATTGTACATAATTATATACATATATATTTGTCTTCATTAGTCCGGAATAGCGGACCCCGGAATAGCAGACCCCCGGAATACCCCCGGAATAGTGGAACCCGGAATAGCGCGTGGACCCCGGAATAGTGGACCCCGTAATAGCGGGCCCCGGAATAGCGGGCCGGTACCTTTGAAACTGGTGTATGCCCACATCTAGGTATTATTCCGATCAATTGAACCAAACATTTAAGACTAATTTCTTCTTCAAGCCTTGCTGCCGTACCTTCCTTTCTTTCTTGTTTCCTTCTGCCTATTTTTTCCTTCCTCCCACCAGACTTTCTTTCCCTTTCTTCCGTTTTCCCTTGGGTCAGTCCTTTCCTTCCTTCCTTCCACCAGTCCTTTCCTTCCTTCCTTCCACCAGTCGTTACTTCTCCCGTCCTTTCTTCCTTTTGCCAGGTCTTCCTTCCGTACTTCTTTCCCTCTTGTTTCCTTCCGTTTTCAATAATTTGTTCCTTCATTCCTACGATCCATCCTTCCATCTTTCCTTCCTTCCCTTCTTCATCCTCCCTATTTTCTTCACTCTACCCGTTGCCCTGAGCAGTACCTGCCCTTTCGATGTACATATGTACGTATGGTAAGCA
>JACEVL010003880.1:0-11232 GCA_020284085.1 Aporrectodea caliginosa
GGCGTGAAATAGACCACTACGCCGACCACGCCGCGCCGCGCCGCCGCCGCCGCCGATTTCTGTTGGTCGGCGGCGCGCCGCCGCAGATATGACCAGATTATGACCGGCGCGCCGCCGCTATGAATGACTTAAAAGTCGAGTTTCATGCAGTAATCAATCACTTCCATGCAACAAGCCGTCCCCAACTAGACTAGGTAGCCTACGGAATGCGGCAAGAAAAAAGGCCAGTTATGGTTTTGGCTTCCTTTATTATGCACGCATTATAGAAGTCCTCCATTTTGGTTCTTTATTTTTGCATTGGTATATGGTCAGTTTAAAGTGGAAGTTGGAATGATGAAAATAATTGTTTGCTTAAAATGGAAGCTGGATTGATGAAAATAATCGCTTCTGCAAATAGAAGTTGGAATGATGAGAATATTTTTTCCGTGTTACAAAAAAAGCTTGGTAGCCCGAGGGTTAATTAACCTACAGCGTTCTGAAAATTTACGAATATACATTAATTATTAATTAAGCTTATACATTACGAAATCACGGTTTGTTTAATTACGTTATTGCTCTATGATGAGCCAGCTCTCAATAGTCTGGTCACTTCTTTTTATGGTATTATCTCAATTTCATAAATAAAATTTTTAAAAATAATAATTATTACTGTTTATTATTTTTATAGGTCGTCACGCCCGACGAGAACCTATAGGCCTACCTGGGACTAGAATCACGCTCGCTACGCAGTTGGTCAATGCATATCACATGATTTTGTGTACGTGAAGCGAACCGACCGGCAAGCATTCCAGATTACAGTGGAAGGTTGTTCACCGTGTTTTTATAATGACGACACTAACCCTAACCCTGACTCCAACCGACCCTCACGACGCGTAATCTGACCCTAAACGACACTCACATATCCTAATCTAATCCTAACCGACTCTCAAGATGTCAACAATTTCAAAATTACAAGGGAAGGTAGCAAGTTCACGTGACAGGCTTTAGACATTAACGCGACGGACGTGAATGTAGAACTGGGGTTCCGCTAACGTCCGTGGCGTGAACGGATCCACTAGGCTAGATTTTTTATAAGCCTAACTGCACTTTTGCTGTAGCGCGTTAAAATGTATTCGCTAGATGACAGTATATACTTTCGAAAACTTCAGCTTAGTTTTCATTGTAGCGAAACATTTTAATCATCGCCATTTTGTGCTGATCACAGTTTAACCGAATTATGGAGAGATTCAACTTTAATGCAAAACCAGGTTCGATTCTATAACTCTGTGCATATAATATAGCGGACAGACGCATTTAATTAACGGAAGCTAAGTCAACGATAGAGTTGCTAATATTATCGTGGTTTGATCTTAATGTTTATAAATTTTCCCCCTAAACGATGGCTGGAAAGTCATTCCGACGGACATCAGACCACTTGTCATACTTCGTTCGGTAAACCCGTAGTTTAGGTTGGTAAATTATTTTACATCGTCAAATTAAATTTATCGTCAAAGCTGGATAGATGAACAAAATTGTTTCGCTAAATGGAAGTGGGACTGATGAAACCATTTCTGTGTTTAAATAGAAGTTAGATTGATGGAAATAATTTTTACCGTAAAAAGAAGCTGGATTGATGAAACTTAGTTTTTGATGCAACAGAAGCTGGAATAATTAAAATAATTGTTTCAGTAAGTAGAAGCTGGACCCATGAAAATAGTTCTTTGCTTACATAAAAGTTCCATTGATGAAAAATATTTCTTTGGTTAAATAGAAGTTACATGGAAGCTGGATTGATTATATTAAATGACAGCATAGGTAGATTGATTAAACGTCAAGTACGACATTCGTGACAATACAGGATAGGCCGGTATAATTATTTCTAGGGCTTAACCGATTTCGTTTTTTTTGCCGATTCCGGATACCGGATAGTATAGGCCATTATTTGCCGATTCCGGATCCGATTCCGAATAGTAATAAAGATTGTAATGTGACCAATTCACCACAAACCTAAACTGCAGGATTAATGCCAACATCAAAGACCAGTCACCCAATTAAGTGGTAATTAAAGGCCACGCCTGTAGTCGTTCTTAGGCTAGATCGGCTGGTCAGTGAATGGGGTTGTAACAGAGCTCCACAAGACTCTCTGTCTCTTCTGTCTGTCTTGCTTCAGTTATTCATCCCTCCCAGAGGAGGGGTCAGTCACATTGCAGATTAATCGTAGCCCATGATTTGGCCAGCCCCAGACAGAGTTTGGCCCAGCAGATGGCAATTGTATGTGGGAGACTTACTTGTACTGTCTACTGTATTGTCCAAGGAGGTCTTTACCCCCACCCCAAGATCAAAGATGCCGACGTTGATGAAATGTTGCACACCCTTGCCTGGGTTGTTGAGAGTCAAGTTGGATTGATGGATCAATAGATCTATTAAGACCTCCCGAACTATATGATGAAGGCAGTCACTGTATAGCGAGAACTAGCAGAGGTCATTAAGAAAGTTGATGCAATAACGGCAAGCTGCGAACATCATTAATTAAAATAATTGTTTCAGTAAGTCGAAGCTGGACCCATGGGAAAAGTTCGTTTGCTTACATAAAAGTTCCATTGATGAAAAACATTTTTCTCGGTTAAATAGAAGTTAAATGGAAGCTGGATTGATTATAGTTCTTCGATATGACATAGGTAGAGTGCTTACTTACCAACGTCAAGTACGACATTGAAGACATTGAACTTTTATTATAACCGGTTAATTATTTGAAAAATCCTTAGCTTCCAACCAGCGGCATTTCGGATTGCCGATCCGGATTCCGGTTAAATTATTTATTTCATATGGTCAATTTAAAATGGAAGCTGGTTGATGAAGCTAAGATTTTGATTCAATAGAATCTAGATTGATCAACACGCAACACATAACAAGACAGTGATGTAGATGGGGATGAAGTAGGTCTCGGCTGCCACACTTTAGAGCAGATGTGTGTATGTGTGCTCTAACATGTCAATGAAGTGAAACATACAATTAATCTGCTAATTATAGTGAAGGAAACTTTGTTAACAAGAGTGATAGGCCTAATCCACATTTAACTGAGATACTGGAACGTCAGTGTTTTAAGTGGAGCTGCAGTGTATTCCTGGGATGGCTGGGTTGTTTAGAGTTTGCGAAGGTACTTTGTGTGGTAGTATTGCATTGAGTTGTAGGTTAACGACAACACTTTGAAGTGGTTGCGCTCTGGGGAGTGATTTAAGAACGGGAGTGATAAGGTGTATACGGTGATGCTTGATTACATATGACTGAACTGTCTTTCCACTGTATTGAGTAGCAATGAAATTATGTTCTGTAAACATGTTAAATATTGATGTTTTACTGTTATTTTTAGCAATTATATGAAAATGACGAGCAACATTCTTCAGAGCTTCAAAATCTGTTTGTAGGACAAGGCTTTCATCTTAATAATAGTACAGTGGATTTGTTTTACTCCAACTTTCGCTATAGTCAGCTATTATATCTTCACTAAATATATCCTGAATAATAGCTTAAAGGTGTGCTATTATACAACGGATGATAGAAAGCTTCAGTATTTCGTCATGAAGTATTTTCTGTGTTCTGAATAATTTCTTATCTTACTCGAAAAGAACAACTATTGATACATGAAACATGAACTCTTCTAGTAAGCATCTGAAAGGCGAACTTTAAAAATGAAATTAGCGGTAATGTGCGAAACTGGACACAGCTGATGTTGGAAAAGCTACGACAGCAACAATTGCAAAAACCGTTTACAGAGGCAATTGAACCGCATACCAACACTCATCCTTTTCAAAAGACATAATAATTATTATACAGATCCAGACTTTGTCAGTTTTGTCTAGAATCTTTTAATGGGAGATGCACATACGAATTATTTAAAAACACAAACAGATGTTTATTATTTCAGAAACTATATACTCAATGTGATCATCTCACAACTCATCAAAGAACCGATACTGGAGAAAAACATTGAAATTATCAATTAAGTGAGTATCCTGATGGAAGATACAAAAACCCATACTGGCGAAAAACCATACAGGTGCCAGGTATGTCAGAAATCATTTAATCGTGATGGTAATCTGAAAACGCACATGAGAACCCATACTGGTGAAAACCTGTACAGCTGCCAGTTATGTCGCAAATCATTTCATCAAAGTGGTAATCTGAAAACGCACATGAGAACGCATACTGGTGAAAAACCATTCAGATGCCAGATATGTCAGAAATCATTTAGTCACAGTGGTACTCTGAAAAGGCACATGAGAACCCATTCTGGTGAAAAACCATACAGGTGCCAGTTATGTCAGAAATCATTTAATCATGGTAGTAATCTGAAAACGCACATGAGAACCCATACTGGTGAAAAACCGTACACGTGCCAGCTATGTCAGAAATCATTTACTGCAGGTGGTACTCTGAAAAGGCACATGAGAAATCATACTGGTGAGAAATCATACAGTTGCCTGCTATGTGAGAAATCATTTAATCGTGGTGGTAATCTGAGAAGGCACATGAGAACTCATACTGGTGAGAAACCATACAGGTGTCATTTATTTCAGAAATCATTTGTTCGAGGAGAGACCTTGACGGTGCATATGAGAACCCACACAAAAGTTAGACCTTACATACGTGAGGCTTGTAATAAAGGATTCACAGAGATTGGACATCTAAAGAGTCAAACAAGAACTAATGCATCTGAGAAGCAACACTCGCGCAAGAAACCCTATACCAAGAGCAGTTCTTCAGCAAAGCAGTTTAAACTCCATTCAGTAACACAACAACAGGATCTTAAAATGGGAAGTGAAGTAATTGCTAACATGTCTGATCGCTTCATCAGATTTGGAAGTCCAGGCGTTCTTGAGAAAGAAAATGAATGTTACTCAGCAAACGTACATCCGAATTCTAGTGGAATTGCAGGTCCTGTTCCGAAAATTAGAGCTGCATATTGTCTGTATATTAAGAAATTCAAATCTCATATGAATTCAAAAGAGTCAAAATCTTTTGGATGTGGTATATGTGACGTTATGCTTGATATCGAGAAAGAATTTCTACAGCATTGTTCCGGCCATCGATTTTCTCCACCTGACGACATAGCTGTTGACCTGTGCTGAATTATGCTTCCACGTAACTACAGTTGGACACTTTTGGAATTACAGATTTATAATGAAAAGATGCTTTGGAAGTTCAGGATTCCTACATATATACGATTATTTACTTTGTATCGCTTTCATTTCAAAATAGGCATTCTGATGTAGATAATCCAGAGGTTCCTCCGTATGGGGACTACATATCTAAGGTTTTGCTTTTTTCACATTATTGTAAGACTGTGTGGAAATGCTGCATGCAATAAAATGCAATTTCATGGTATAGTTTTGCAGTTGTTGCTGATAATACTCTTAAAGCGCACATGAGAACCCATACTGGCGAAGAAGCATACTTAGTAAAGTCTTTCGTTCTGGAATCAACTACTTGACAACTTTATTGTTCAATATTAAATTTACCTGCACAAATGCGTCTGCTGGTCTAGATATTTAACAGAGCGGTTTGCGCTACATCGTTTTGTGAGATTATTTTAGACTATTGATACTGTTGCTTTCATTATGTTAACAAATAGAGTTAATTAGCTTATTCTACTTAGATTAAAATGTTAGACGTTAGCCTATGTTTGGTCATTAAGGAAGATAAATGTGTAACCAAGATTGTCATATATCCTGTAAAAATGTGATTTGTTGTGTTTAATGATTTTTATGTTACATTTATTTCTGTGCTTAACCTCAAAATAAATATATCGTAAATTACAAATAGGGTACTTAAATTTCTTTGAATGGAATATAGGCCTATTTGTTTAACCCTTCGTCGGGCGGAAAAAAACTATACAACTAAGGGCGTGGGGTCAATTTTGACCCCATAGTAATAATTATGTAATTTGAATAGAACAAGCACATAAATTGCATAAAAATGTCATTATTATTACTAATATTCACTGAAATGTCAATAGTTGTTTTACTTCCTCATGACATGACGTCATAACGTGACGTCATGCAACGACGTCACTTCATAATGTCATGATGCCACATACAAACATATGCTTGTAATAGTGTTTGTACACTAATGATTGCATGAGAAGGTAATTAGTGTAATTATTATTCACTGAAATGTCATTATTTGTTCTTCTTCTTCATTGCATGACGTTATATATCGTGACGTCATGTGATGACGTCACTTCATGATGTTATGCTGCCACATACAAACATAGGCTAGTAAAGGTGTTTGTACACTAATGATTGCATGAGAAGGTCATTAGTATTATTAATATTCACTGAAATGTCATTATTTGTTGTTCATGACATCGTCACATGACGTCATAACGTGACGTCACGTAATGACGTCACTTCATGATGTCATGATTCCACATAGAAACAGTTGCTTGTAATACTTGTCGTACACTACTGATTGCACGAGAAGGTCATTAGTATTAATAATATTCACTGAAATGTCATTATTTCATGTTCTTCCTCATGACATGACGTCATAACGTGACTCACTTCATGATGTCATGATGCCACATACAAACATAGGCTTGTAATGCTGCTCTTATTCTAATGTATTCCTCATGAGATGACGCTAGAATGAACATGGTAGACTACTAGGAGTCTAGGAAAGCATTCCATCAATCAGCAGAGACATGACTTGTCTGAAAAGAGATCTGACAGTGGATAGGGCACACATTCTTATGGCATGCCTTGCAGACAGCTGTGGCTTTTCTATCTGTCTGTCAGGGACAAACTTGGCAGCAACCTTGTTTGTTGGAGGTTCCTGAATGTCGTATGCATGTTTCAGTGGTGCTCTAATCAGCCCAAGATGAGATGCATAAGGTCGTCACTGTTCCTTTAGCTCTTGGCAAAGATCTTTCCCCAATTTCTTGATGAACAGCCGACGCTTTCCCACTGGAGCCTTGTCAAACTTCAAGTTCTCATGGAGGACGTGAGCGAAAGTGCGGCAATATCCAGTTGGTTGCAGAACAGCACTACCGGCCAACGTCTGGTTGAGAACTTCGTGCTGACTGTTTTTATCATCTGGTCAGCACAATTGGCTCCTACTTTTGTCCAGTTGTAGAAGTCTATAACCTCCGGAAGTTTCCCTGGCCAAAAGTCCCACTGGTGGTGTGCATAGTCGACAAGACGACGAGCACTGTCTTTCTTACACTTGTCGCAGGTCTCATTGAAACCGATAGGCCTAAGGGTTGATTACAAATCGCATCCTCTGGGAGTTACAAATTCTTCGGGCAACTCTACTAGAATAGTATGAATATTACCAACCAAAGTCGTTTTCTTTGTCTATAGAACATCTCTAGCCAGGAACAGCAAGGTTAAAAAATTATAACTGGTCATGTTGCGACCTTCACATTCAAGAGGTTGTATGAGCTGGCGGACAACGTTTCCTCCCTTTGGTTGGAGCTGCATCGGCGCTCTCTTTTCCGCAATAGCCTTTATGCTGGCATTGTACTTGACTTCAGCATAGCAACACATTCCTAACTTGATGCCGTACTTTGACGGCTTGTATTGTACAAATCTGCACCGACCTCGATATGGAGCGAGTCTGTCGTCAATTGTGAGAAATGGGCCTGGAAGCATTGCAAAAGCGGGAGGGCAGCACTGATAAGTAAATATAAAACGAAATAAGGAAATAATATTGCGGGTTTTTGTGCAACTTTAGACTGTTTAATGAGAAAGAAACACCAATTACTGTCCTGGGGTCAAAAATGACCCCATGACCTTATGTGTATAAATGTTCTGTAAATTTTTTTTCCATCTAAAATTCGTATGCAAACTCAACTGGAATACGTAGTGACAACCTGTATAATAATTCTCGTGAAAAATCACAGCAGCCATTTTACTTTTTAATATCGATCCATGACTTGAAAATGCACTCTGGGGTCATTTTTGACCCCACGCCCGACGAAGGGTTAATACGCTGAACTTTTATAAGTCACATCGATATTTTTCATATATTTTCAACTGGATTATATCTCTGTACGAAACAAATGTAAGCATCCTTACTGTAAGGTAGTTTTAGAGTAAGGCTTTAATGGCAAATGACGCAGGTAGCGTATACTCTACATTCAGATGGTTACGTAATCAAATCGCATTGAGTTTAAGATCCTGATGGTAGCCTACGCGTAATTCTCTAGCAGTCGAATGTAAGATGTTCAGGGTCAACGAATCGAAATACCGCAGTGGCAACAGTGTGGGAATAGTACTATTCAGTTCTAATCTAATCTAACGCAATCAGAAACGATTCTGATCTAATATAATCAAAAGACCTCAAAAACGCCGTTGTAATAATATGCCAGATATAATGCAATAAAAACAGTTTATTTAGACACCTTTAAAACCTGTGCAAATCACGCTATATGTAGACGGCAGCTGCATTATTTTGCTAATGGACCGTTTTTTCGACATTTTAACCTTATGACGCACACCTTCCTGGCCAACACATTTAGCACACCTGGGGTCAAATTGACCCCACCGACAACACGGGTGGATTTTATGCCATTTTAATAGAAATTCGAAATGAATGCTCCAAGTTTAGGTTGGACAGAGTGCGTGCACTTACGGAAAATGTTTGAATCATGATACAATGTTAGATTCAATGTACGAAACAAAAATTGTTTGTTGTAACCTAAGTATTCGACACCACAGTGATCGTTCTAATGCTTGAAATGAAGTTCTTGTGATGTCTGTGATAATTGTGTATGTATGTATGTATGTATGTATATGTACGAATGTATGTATGTATGTATGTACATATTATGTATGTACCTATGTATGTATGTATGTATGTATGTATGTATGTATGTACGTATATGCGTATGCATGCAGGGATGAATCTATGTATGGTGGGATGGATGTATGCATGTATATTTGTATTTATTCATGTATGTATGTATGTATGTATGTATGAATATATGTATGTATGTATGTACATGTGTATGCATGTATGTACGTATGTGCGCATGCATGCAGGGCTGAATGAGCCTGAATCTATGTATGGTGGGATGGATGTATGCATGTATATTTGTATGTATTTACGTATGTATGTGTATATGTATGTATGTATGCATGCATGCATGTATGTATGTAAGTATGCAAGCATGTATATATATGTATGTGTGCATATATACATATACGCATGAATAGGTATGTATGGATGTATATTGGTATGTATTTATATAGTGTGTGTGTAACTGTGTATGCATGTATGTATGTATGCATTCATGTATATATTTTCTATTGTATTGTATTGTATTGTATATTGTATTGTATCTAAAGATTTATATAGCGCCTCTCTCAGAATAACTATTCAGAAGCGCTCTCAGCACAAAAAACTCCGGGGAAAAGAAACGACTTTAAAGAACGAGAGACCAAAGAGGAAAAAGTAGTCATTAGTTTAGCCCTTAATGAGAGGAGGAAGGTCATTCCAAGTAGAGGGACCAACCACAGCAAATGCCCGGCGTTGAGCCAAGGCAGTCCTAGTCCTAGGAACAAAAAGATCTAGCCAATCAGCAGAGCGTAAGGAACGAGATGAGGTCGCAGATAACGGCTTTCGCATGTAGTCAGAAAGATACGTTGGGGCACTGCTCAGCTGCGCCTTTGAGACTAGAAAGAGGATCTTATAATGGATGCGAGCAGTAATAGGAAGCCAGTGCAAGACATCAAGCATAAATGTAGAGATATGCGAAAAGCGAGGGAGTCGGGCTATAAGCCTAGCTGAAGCATTTAAGACCGATTGAAGGGGAGAAAGACGCTGCTTCGGGAGGCCCATAAGAAGTGAGTTGCAGTAGTCAAGTCGGGAACAGATAAAGGCATGAACTATGGTGGTAAAGACAGAAGGAGAGACCGATCGTCTGATGGCTCTGAGACGCCTCAGTTGAAAGAAGCAGGAGCGAGTCAGGTTAGATATGTGCTCCGTGAATGTGAGGGAGGAGTCAAGCGTGACACCCAGGTCACGGACACTAGAAGAGTATGTGTAGGCAGGGAATTTCTCGGTCAACAATTGAAAGTCAAGTTTGGAAAGCTGTTGTCTAGTCCCAAGCCAGATCAACTGAGTCTTTGTAGCATTTAGGCAGAGTCGGTTAGTCGACATCCAGTAGTGTGTATATGCATGTATTCATGTGCGTGTAGCCTATATATGTAGGGATGTATATTTGTATATATATATATATTTATAATTATATGTGTGTGTGTATTGTTTGATGTATATATGTATGTATGTATGCTTGTATGTATGTATGTGTATATGTATGTATGTATGTATGTATACATGTGTATATGTATGTATGTATGTGTGTATTTGTGTATGTAACGTAGCCTGGTTTATGTTATAGTCAATGTTACAGCCTGGGGTCAGATTGACCCCAGGTGTGCTAAATATGCCCGAGTGTCATTCTTATTTTTGTATCATTGTACCTAGAATTCCAAACTCTTCGAATTTTTCCATAAATGTAGACGGATGAATTGCTGAGGAATTTGAATTATTTAAGATTTTTACTATTTCTATCAACGCAGCTATTCAAGGAAATTCCATCGATGGGGTCAAATTGACCCCAGGTGTGCGTCATAGCCGACGCAATTTTGAGCATTTGATACCAAATGGAGTGCATTTTTGGCTCTTGTTTGCCTCACAATTTTCAAAAGTTGGAGGGGACCGTCCCAACCTGTTCGAAAGTTGGGGGGACGCGTCCATGGCCGTCCCAACCTGTTCGAAAGTTGGGGGACGCGTCCCAAGGGTCCCATAGGGTGGTTGCGCCTTTGGTCTTTAGTGATCTACGAGAACGATATACCTGATCTCGAATACGTCGTGAAACAAATCTGACAATCACCGGCCGAGTTTTGTCATTCTTTCCACTGCGGAGTCTGTGTTGAGCTGATAATATGTCCAGTTTTGTGATTTCCTTTCCAAGGCGTTCGTTACACACACTTACGATCAGGTCACATGTTGCTTCAGAGAAGTCACCTTCCATTCTCCAACCGACTTCCCTGGTTATTTCTGGTAAGCCATGGAATATGAGATTCTCTGCTTTGGAGTAGGCCTCAAGCTGTTCCTACCGGGACGACAGTGCTTTGTTCTCAGACATCAGAGTTGAAATTTTCTCTTCAGAAGGTTTTTGTCGATCCTCCATCACCTCTCTTAACGACATCTCGATTGACTCTCGAATTTCTTTACCGAATGCTG
>JACEVL010003881.1:0-20976 GCA_020284085.1 Aporrectodea caliginosa
CCGCATGCGCATAGCTGTCAATCATGATTATTGCCTCGAGCACTGACCAATGATTGCTCGTGCGCTTACCCGTCAATCAAATGAGCCATTTGCAGCCTAGACCAATGACCTATCGTGTGCCTACCCGTCATGCGATCTGATTGGTTGTGATTCAGAATGGAGAACAAAAGACTTGGGTAGCCCAGGATACAAAGGAGTGGCAGGCTGTGGGCCAGAGCAGGGAACAATAGACTAGCAGGCCGTAGCCCGGGTTGGTCTATACGAGAAGACAATGGACTAGTTCAGTGCCTGCCTATAGTAGAACAATAGGGGGCGTGGCTTATGATTAGTATAACAATAGGAGGCTTGGCTTAGATGAATAGGAGGCGGAGCTTATAGCCTATTGTCCTAGAACCAATACTCGTATCACTACTAGTATATAAACAGTAAGACATCATAAATTGCTCCCATTTACGAACAATAGCGCAGTAAATAACCTATATATGTGACCCAGGGAATCAAAATGAGTCGGATGTCGGCAATTTACATTGCTAGGAAAACAGCATAATATGATCCGAGGTCACTTTTGCTCATATTCAGATTTTAATGGAAATGGGTACAAAAATATTTGTTACATTTCTGATATCTCACATTTGATGAAATTCATTGTTTTAATGTGTATTTTTAGAATTTTGAACAGAGTATAGTTTTAGTTTTTGTGATTAAATATTAAAATCAATAAAAAAAATCCAAAATTGGACACATATTCATTCGTAACTTTGTCAATAAGTAAGATAGAACCAAACTTTTCGAGTCATTTTCAAGCAAAAAATGTGGTCTTTAAGAATATGTAAAATATACTCATGTTCTAAAATTTTCGACATGTGTCCCATTTTGATCCATTGGGTCACATATCTGGAACAGCGATGTGCTATGTGTACTTGTATCGACTCTGTTTCTGAAGGCCTAATAATTGTCATGCAAATTTGCTGGAGGAATTTGAATGAAGACCGTTGTTATAAGATAGAAAACATATTTGTTGCTACTGTTTGTCTTGTTGTTACGTGTTGCTCGTAAGAGAAATAAGTGTCTGACGGGGACCGGTGATCATTTCTTATTCCTAAGCCCTGAAATCTGGCAATGTGTAAATCCCAAGGTCATGGACGCGGAGTTAGTGCATCGCAGATACATACATTCATGGGCCAGGTCATTGACTGATCTATTTCGTAGCCTACAACGAGGGCGCCCGTTGATCCATATAATTGTGTATGTACATGGACATATAATTATATATAAGCCTACTCTGATTATTTGTCCTGGACTCAGGACAAGTTCAATGCCACGTCAAAACGAAGCGGCTGCCTTATCTGTCCTGAGCCACGAGTTGACGCCCACGGCTGGCTCACGATTTTATAATGCTCTTAAGCGTCTATTGACGCCAAAGAGCATACATACACATGTATATATATATATATTTATATTTATGTATATATATTATATATATACAGTTGCACATACGCATGTCTATCTAAGCAAAGTTTAGATGCACATGCATACGAATGCCTATATATATGCATATATATTCAAACTTAAGTGCATACATATGTATATATACACACACATTATCTCTCTCTATATAATATATAGGTATACTATATATTATATATATGTAATGATGATATTATTGTGCGCGTGTGTGTGCACTAAATGCGTTAATAAATATATATCCTTATTTTGACCTCGCTTTTACATGTGTAATTGTGTATTTACTTAAGCACAGGAAAGGTGTCTGCTTAGGTCATTGTCTCATTGTCCTCGACCGAAGGTCAGAATGCTAATTACGAAACGGGTTTGACGTCACAGGAACCTTCCCACTCGTATTTGGACACGCCCGGACACAACCATTTCAAACAGAAGTACACACACACACACACACACACGAACATAAAACACACACACACACACACACACACACACACACAGACACACACACAGACACACACACACACACACACACACACACACAAACACACACACACATACACACACGCACACACACACACACACACACACACACACACACACACACACACACACGAACACACACACACACACACACACGAACATAAACACACACACACATACACACACACACACACACGCACACACACACACACACACACACACACACACACACACACACACACACACACACACACACACACACACACACACACACAGACACACACAGACACACACACGACACACACACACACACACACACACACACACACACACACACGAACACACACACACACACACACACACACACGAACACACACACACACACAGACACACACACAGACACACACACGCACACACACACACACACACACACACACACACGAACATAAACACACACACACATACACACACACACACACACACACGAACACAAACACACACACACACACACACACACGCACACACACACACACACACACACACACACACACACGAACACACACACACACAGACACACACACGCACACACACACACACACACACAGACACACACACGTATATAAACACACACACACACACACACACACACACACACACACACACGAACACAAACACACACACAGACACACACACAGACACACACACACACACACACACACACACACACACACACACACACACGAACATAAACACACACACACACATACACACACGCACACACACACACACACACACACACGAACACAAACACACACACAGACACACACACAGACACACACACGCACACACACAGACACACACACACAATGCACTTTTGCCTACACGAATACACGAATACTGTGTTTGTGGAATATGTGTACTATACATATATCCATTATATATACACTAAATAATATAATATTATATGTGTTTGTGTAGGCATTATAAGCTTAGTCGTCGGAGGTCAGTTTTTGGGACATGTTGTGTTGCTGGAATGATAGATATACGACGTCTCTGACTGTCACTCGAAGAGTCTCAAGTATTTTGCCATTGGACAGCCAAGTACCTTCATACACACATTTGCATTAGTTTATACGTGTGTGGGTGTGATGGGTGTATGTGTGAGTGTGTGCCTGTGTGTGCCTGTGTGTTGGGTGTGAGTGATAGGGTATATCTGCGTCCTTCAGAAATTCAGGCGAGTCTGAAAGGCATGGGCGCAGTGTGTTTCTCGTTAACGACAACGATAACGAAAATGTTCGTTAACGAAAATAAAATGATTTCGTTAACGATAACTATAACTATGACTAAAAAATATCATTAACTATAACTATAACTATGACGAAATTAACAATAACGAAAAATCATCTTTATTTTCGGTAATACATAAAATAAAAATAGGAAGTGCAATATGAACGATTTGACATAAATGAGAACGAAAAATGCGATATTTTTGTTATGCAATTTGTCAGTTACTTTGGAAACTCGTGTATTCATGAAGCTGAATGCACCCATGCTTCAAAGGCTTTGAAAGCTCTGATCAAATTGTGAAACAGCGTGTTAATACGCGCAATTTTGCTTATGACCTTAATTATTGTACTAAGAAGTAACTAAAATTAACTAAAATAAAAATCCATTAACTATGACTCAATCAATCATCAATCAATCAATCATAGAATTTATATAGCGCCTCTTCAAGGGCTCTACTCAGAGGCGCTCCCAAGCCAGGTCTGATCATACAGAAAGTCTTCAATTGGGCGTAGAAGGAAGCCGAGTGAATGCGAGGAGATAGCGAAGGAAAGATGGCAAGTCATTCCACGCTGTTGGACCAACGACAGAGAATGTTCGGATGTTCGGCGCTGCATAGTAGCAGTGCGGGATATGGAACCAAGAAGTCCGAGAAGAGGAACGGAGGGCTGAGCTACCCGTAAAAGAAGAAGAGAGTGAAGATGGTGCATAAGTAGCGAGGAGCTGAACCCAAGACGCTTTGCCAGACGAGAGAGCAAAGCCGATATAGAATACGCTGCCGTAGGGGAAGCCAGTGTAGAGTATGATGCATGTAGGAGGATACGCTACCATAGCGAGGAATGGAACCAACAAGGCGCGCCGCAGACCGAAAGACCCTCTCAAGGGAGGACTTGAGGAAGACCAGTGTAAAGAGAAGAGCAATAGTCTAGACGAGAGCAGACGAAGGCATGGATAAGAGTAGAAGCAGCAGAGGTTGAAAGAGAGCGAGCTATATGACAGTTATGACTATAACTATAACTTAAAATAAAAAACCATTAACTCTAACTGTAACTATAACTAAAATAAAATCTGTAAGGAGAATCACACTGCATTGGCGTATTTAAATGGGTTTACGGGTTCAACCACCCACCCCCAAATAAATTGCCGAAATTTATTTATATACAATCATAGTCGAAATAAAAAAAACTGAAGTTTTCGACCATTTCAATGGAATATCCCCCGAAAATTTTAAAACCCCTTCGAAATTTTTTCTGGCTACGCCCATGCTGAAAGGCGCTTAATAAATAAGATACCAAGACGTGCAGAAGTGCAGAATGACGGAAGTGACGGGAGTGAAGACAACGTGTAAGGACCTACTGTATATAAAGTAATGGTTGTAAAACATAATTCTCGGACATAATCCCTCCCTCTGTACAGTTAGCCCATTTCTGCATTTAATTAATAAACCTTAATTGTCCAGTTTTTGTTCGTTGTGTAAACTTGTTAATATCGTTAAGGCATAGACTTAAAACTTGCTATTGTCATTTAAATCTAAAGTCAAGACTTGTTAGTGTCGTTTAGGCCTAAAGTTAAGTCTTGTCAATGTCGTTCACTTCTACAATAAAATTTACAATGAACAAATGGTCGGCGAGATGTAACATCGGCAGGATGGAAAAAATTCGGTAATTTATCGTTTCAGCGTTCTTAATATTATTTGTCCATTCTAATTCTTGCCTAAATAGAAGATTGAGTCCGTCTACCACAGTGACTGTAGTAGTGTCCAATGGTTAACGGTACCTTGTGGCTGTCAGGGCCGTCGAGATCTTCATGTTCGCGCGTGTGTGTGTGTGTCTTTGTGCGAACGCGCGTGTGTTTGTGTGTGTGTGTGTGTGTGTGTGTTTGTGTGTGTATGTTTATCTAAGTGGTTGTAAGCGTCGTGACAAACAGTTCAGACCATAATATTTTATGAACTACTGCGAGCATATGTAAGCCTACGAAGTTTAAAGAGAGGGCACACTGTGAAAATTATATATATATATATATATATAATTTAGTATGATTATATATATATAATTTAGTATGATTATATATATATATATACGAGGGTTGATCAATAAGTAATGAGAAAAACATATTAGACAGCTTTTTTGCAGAATTTTTTATTTTTATTTACTAGCTTACTTATTTAGCAGAGTTTTTATTTTTAAATTGTCACGTGGGCCATTACTGTGGTTGCTAGGCAACTGCCGGAAGCCGTCTGCCCAGCGGCTGTTGTAAATAATGGATAAAAACGAGAAACGTGCGGTTATTAAATATTTGCATCTAAAAGGATTGACTCAAAATGAGATTGCAACGGACATGAAGAAGGTTTTAAGGGACAATGCCCCTTCACAGGCTACAGTCTATCGGTGGGTAGCTGCATTTAATCGCGGTAGGCAATCAACTGAAGACGAGCACCGTTCTGGCCGCCCTATTGAGACCTGTACCAACGAAAACGTTCAATTCGTCCAGGATCTGATACAGAAAGATCGGCGGGTTAATATTAGAAATGTAGCAGATTGTTTGAAGTTGTCGTACGGCACAACCCATCATATTATTACAGACATTTTGGGGTACAACAAGGTCTGTGCTCGATGGGTTCCACGAATGTTAACACATGAAAACAGGCAAGTCCGACTATCAACTTCTCGTGAAAATCTCGACCTTTTTAGAGAAGACCAGGCAAAGTTTCTACGCAGATATGTCACTATGGATGAGACTTGGGCTCACCGCTTTGATCCCGAGACAAAACTGCAGAGTATGGAGTGGAAGCACGTCGATTCCCGACACCGGTCAAATTCCGCAAAATTGCATCAGCGGGTAAAGTTATGGCATCCGTATTTTGGGACAGTGAAGGTATTTTGATGATTGACTACTTGGAGCGTGGAAAGACTATCACGGGTGTCTACTATGCACAGTTATCCGAAAACTTCGCGTGGCTATTAAGGAAAAACGTCGAGGGAAGTTGCGTCAAGGTATCGTGTTTCATCAGGACAATGCTCCAGCTCACACCTCGTCTGTTGCAATGACTGCAATTCGCGAGTGCGGCTTCGAACTGCTACAACACCCACCCTATTCTCCAGACCTGGCACCGTCTGACTTCCATCTGTTTCGTTATCTGAAAGATTCGCTTCGCGGACAGAAATTTTACACTGATGAAAGTGTTATCCATGCCATAAATGACTGGTTTCAGGAGCTAGATAAAACTTTCTTCCTGGAGGGTGTAAAAGCACTTGAACATCGCTGGGAAAAATGTGTTGAGCTTCAGGGAGATTATGTTGAAAAACTATAAAACAATTTTGGTCCAGATTTGCTGTCTAATATATTTGTCTCATTACTTATTGATCAACCCTCGTATATATATATATATATATATATATATATATATATAATCACGAACCATTTTGCTGTTGCTGGTCTGAAATACGAATTCAGTATGCAAATTTCGCAAAACATGTTATTCAGTTATTTATTAGCGCAAGACCAATTGACGTCATCTTGCCTACTGTCAGAGGGTATGAGAACCGCCCTTGTTTTATACGTTACGCCCTCTATTGGCCAGCTGGTCTAGACAGGCCAAGTTATTATTTACATAAAGTGTTTTCTAAGACGCATTCGCGCACACTTTCTAGAATAATGGTCTCTAGACAAAATTCTCTATCAATTCATTCATTCACTCAGAAATTTCATATAGCGCCCCTTCAAGATTTCTACTCAGAGGCGCTCCCGAAACAATCCCGGCGGAAAAGGAAGGACTTTAGGCTGTTGTAGAATGTGTCTCAAGAATCCCTAGGTAGGAGTGGCAAAGCCAGAGGGAGCCCATTCTTAACAGTAGGACCAACGGCAGAAAACGGTGACGCTGCATAGTAGAGGTACATGCGCGAAGGGAACCAGCAGCTCATCGTGAATGGCAGAGCGAAGACAGCGACCTCCGTGAAGACCCAAAGTGGAGCGGCAGGGAGGAGACAGCATATGGTGCTACGGTGGCAATCGGTGATGATGGTGGTGATGTGGTGGTCGTGTGGTGGCGCAGGAGTACAATCAGCTTGAAGAGCGTTCGGTTTTCAGTCGTGAGTGGAAAGCCGCAGAGGAGAGTGCAAGCAGATGAGAGGTTAAAGTAGCAGGTGAGATAGGAGGATGAGCAAACTGGCGGAGGCCTTTTGGGTGTCCGTTCCAAAGAGGTGGTGCAGCATATACTAAGGAGCGGTTGCTGAATTTCAGAGAGAAGTAGACTGGAGGCAGTGCCGGATTAAGGCATGAGCCAACTAAGCCATGGCTTAGGGCCCCACAAGTCCCACAACGTTCTTTGGGACCCAAAATTCGGATAAATTAAATCACATTATAGCAAATTCCTAATTTTGTATAATTTTCAATAATTTAGTGCTTTACCCGTAAATGTTTTTCAGTGCTAGTAAGTTTTAGTTTGTACTTATTTACTGAATACTGACTCTTACAGACAGACACAGGCCTATATTCCATTAGAAAAACGTAGCTTATCACGGGGCAGGTACGTTTAGAACTTTGTGTTCAGGTGTACCCGTACTTTGGTAATTTGCTTTGCTTACGGATTAGGGCCACCGGATGTCTTAACTCTTGGCTTAGGGCCCCCGGAAGTCTTAATCCGGCGCTGACCGGAGACCGAGATAGTGAAAGATATGATGATGAGCGAGTACACCTGGGCTGTTGGATGGTGAATAGCTGGAAGCTTGAAGGGCGTTGTACGTAAGTGATACAATTTTGTAATTGATGCACTGAGGGACTTTTAGCCAATGAAGTGATTTTAGAACAGAGGTTATGTGGGTGGTGTTTCGGAGTTTTGGTGACTGCGCGGGCGAGGGCGTTCTGGACTGTGTGCATGAGTATCATTTGAGAAGAGTCGATGTTTTAGAAAAGGGAATTACAGTGGTTGAGTTTGGAATGAACAACTGAGGTGGCTATTGTTATTTGTAGAAGTTGCGTCTGTGTCAGCTTTCGAGTTTCAATAAAAGGGTATTGTATTGTATGAACAGCTGGGTATCGTCAGCGTGGAGGTGATGATCAACAGAGGATGAGCCTATGAGGAAATGAGTTTGCCGAGTGGGGAGGTGTAAAGAATGAATAGTAGAGGACCGAGAACAGAACCATGAGGATCACCTCAGGTGAGGGTTAGTGTGGTCCAAAAACATAAAAGTCAAGCTAGGGGCCAAGATAGCCCCTACATTTTTTACACTTGTTATTTGTATTATCCTGGCAAAATTTCAGCTTCCTACTCCAACTGGAAGACGGTGCTCAATGACATAAACTTACACCATTGTAATCGTCATGTAAAAGCAAAATGTGTTACAAATTGTGATCATCTTGGTAACTTTCTAATGGAATTATGCAGTTTTGTTCTCTTAGTAACTTTTATATTTAGGACTCATTGGACAGTTTTTATTACAGATTTTGCTGTCTACTTCCTGCTCATTACCAGACATTGTACTGAAATTTATTTTCGTTGATATATGTACAAACTGCCGGTACTGTTTATGCAACACATAATTCCAGAATTCATATCTTTGATTGAATTTCATTTGCATTCTGCAGCATTTCATACATTGATATATACATGCAAACAATATATGTACAGATATTATATATATATATACATAAATACATACATAAATACATACATACATACATACATACATACATACATACATACATACATACATACATACATACATACATACAAAGCTAAAAATGAACATGCTGATTCCGTAATAGGCGAATCTATACCAGATTGTCCCTTGGTGGTTAACAGGGTTGGTAAACTGCTTTCCGAGATTTTTGAAAGCACTTAACCGCTTATCAGTGCTGGTTTCTGAAGGTGACAAAGATAGCCTGCTAGGAATTCTAAAGTTGGCCTCTGGAAGAGGACTTAATGAAGCCAAGTCTATTTATGATCTGCTGGAAGCATGGAAGTTGACTGAAAAAGTTCAAGTCATGAACTTTGACACTACTTCTGTGAACACTGGTCGCTTGAATGGAGCATGTGTTCTTCTGAAAAATATAATTGGTCGAGAGCTTCTGCGATTGGCTTGATGTAACCCTTTCATGGAACTGATCTTAGCTATGGAGTTTACTTTTGAGCCTTTAAGTTATCTAAACATACCAGTATTCAAGAGTTTTAAGGCTGCTTGGGAAATGTGACACATGACAAATTGCAAAGTCTGGAGCCAAATTCTGAAACAGAAAATTTCCGTGAATCCACCATCACCTGCCTCAACAATGAGGCTGGAAGGAAATGGCAGAAGATGAAGATTGTGCAGATTGTCCAATGAGTCCAGTGAACGGATTGTGAGAGGTAGGGCAAACAGACTTCATGAGGTAGCAAGCTTAAGAGATTTTGCTACAAGGAGCAATTTTGTTACAAAAAGCAAAGCTACTCCAGTCCCTGAAGTAGGTGTTTCATTTCTCACCCTTCCACCAGACGTGAGAACGCAGACCAGGCGTTAGAACGCAGAATATCAACATTCAACATGGACAGAAATGGATCGGAGCATTGCGTGTCAGTCGAACACGGTGTCAAGCTCTTTGAAGAATTCAGCAGCCTCCTCCACATGATGAGGAAAGTTGTTGCCTTTCTCCTACAAGTTTTTGAGACAAACAGAACGGCTGTTCCCACTGATACTACGAAGAATTCTTCTATAGGACTACATGCATTGCTGAAGAAATGAAGTTCTGCGACACATACTTCTTGGGACATCATTTGAGAGTTGTTGATTGTTTATATGTTTCCTTGCAGCAAATAATATTGCTAACATGATATAACTACTGTCTGTGTATATTGGTAAATTAATAATCTTATAATAATTTAAGATTTCAAGACATTATGCGTATTTTCTAACCGATCGCACTATATGGTAAAAGGGGGAGGGTCCGTGAGCACTGTCTTCCAATTGGAGTAGGAAGCTGAAATTTTGCCAGAAGCACACTATTAACAGGTGTAAAAACTGAGAGGGTATCTTGGACGCTAGCTTGAACTTCATTTTTTACCATGTGACCATGAACCACCCTAGTGAGGGTGTGCGGATTCGATGAGTGACCAGAGGCATTGACAGTGAAAGAACGTTAGGAAAGGTACGACTTGAACCACGATAGAGCAGTACCAGAGATTCCAACTCCAGAGAAAAGGCTTTTAGTAAGGATAGCATGGTCTATTGTGTCAAAGGCGACAGAGATGTCAAAGAGACAAAAAGCAGGAGATTTGTTGACGACCTGTCGCCATGACAAGTTTGTTGTATAACGAGGAGAGGACAGTTTCAGAAGAGTGATGTTTGGTTTAGGAGATTGTTTGAGGTGAGATAGCCGTTGAGACGAGAGAGGACAACCCGTTCCAAGAGTGGATCTATAGGAGACTTCCCCTGGACATTTCCACCGGATATTTTCCCCCAACATCTCCCCTGGATTTTCCCCGGGCGTTTCAATAGGATAAAATCCTTTGGCTATATATAACCCAGATTAGCTGCAGTTTCCGACTTCATCTCTATGGTTTTATCCAAACTGCTTTTTTAACAAATTCATAATATTAAAAATATTATTATTATATTATTTATCCTGGCTGTGTCGCCCGATGCGCTGACAGCGCGAGGAAGGACTAAGTGCTAAGTAAGTAATATTATTTATCCAAACTGCTCTTTTAACAAATTCATGACAGATTATAGCTGGGTAAATATCAACATATAAAAAATTAGTAATCATTAATTTAAAAGCTGGGTTGTTTACCCAATCTGTTTCTATATTAACATCAATCCATTAGAAGTCTTTCTAGAAAACTGTTTACAGATTGTGTAAATATCCAAAACTTTATTAGACATTTACTTAAGCACCAAAGTGAGTGAACATTAATTAATTAAGACCCAAAGCATTCAAAGCTTGGTTGTTTTCCCAATCTGTTGCTGTATTAACATAGAAATTGTTGACATTTTGTGGATTTTTGGGGGAATATCCGTTTTTATCTTATTGAAACGCCAGGGGAGAAAATCCAGGGGAGATGGCGGGGGAAACGTCCGGGAGGAAATGTTCAGGGGAATTGTCACAAATAAGTTTCGATAAGAAAGACAAAGTTGAAATTGGACGGTAGTTGGAGAGTAATTCCTTCTCAAGGGATGTTTTTGTTATAGAAGTGGTTTAACGACTGAGTTTTTGAAAAGCATGGGAAACGTGCCGGTCGACAGAGACAGGTTGATGATCTTGGCTATAGTAGGAACGAGAAGGGTTGCACAATGCACAGTCTTTGAATAAGTAAGTAAGTAAGTAAGAATATTCTTTATTGAGAAGCACTAGCAAACGCACAGCACTGTACATGGCAACATTAATACACTTTAGAAGCAAGATTAATACACTTTAGAAGCAAGATTAATACACTTTAGAAGCAAGATTAATACACTTTAGAAGCAAATTAATGCACTTTAGAAGCAAGATTAATACACTTTAGAAGCAAGATTAATACACTTTAGAAGCAAGATTAATACACTTTAGAAGCAAGATTAATACACTTTAGAAGCAAGATTAATACACTTTAGATCACGTTGTTTGTTTTGAGAGGCTTGAATGAGGGTAGTGATTTCTGCTTCAGTAGGAGCGCAAACAGGTTAAAAGATGCAGAAGGTGGCGAAGTTGTGTCACTGTGGTCGCCTGAGGGGCAGAGTCGGTTAGCGTAGATATCGAGTTTGATAAGAGAGTCTGTACTAACGAGAGACGGAGGGAGGAAACTTTGTCAGTGAAGAAGGATGCAAAGAAGTCAGCAATGGATGGATGTGGGATAGAGTTTGGGAGGCGGCGAGAAGAGCCGCGGTAAAGAAAAGTATTTACAGTTTTCCAAAGATTTGAAGGTTGGATGAATTTGAATGAACACGAGCTGATAGGTAAATTTTTTGTCTGAAAGAATTCGTTTGCTGTGGTGTCTATTTGTAAAGGTTTTAAGTCTGTTAAGAATAGAGAGGTCTCCTGAACATCTGTATGCTCGTTCCAGGCGACGGCGCAATGATTTGAGAGCTTGAAGAAAAGAATTATACCATGGATTTTTTGCGTGAGTTTCAAGTTTAGTGATTGTTGGAGCGTGTTTGTTGAGGAGTTCTGACATGGTGGAGTTGTATGCAGACAAGAGATCATTATAGTTTGTTGGAGAATTGAGGAGAATGGAAGAGGACTCAAGGTCGAGTTTGAATGCGTCAAGGTCGTTGGAGCTGATACTATACGGATTGAGCATATAGCTTGATGGAGGGCGGGAAGATGGCTTCATTTTGAGTTTAGCGAATATAGAATAACATGTTCACGTCTCCAACTACATGCTGGAGATCCTTCACTGGCTCCCTATCTGCCAGCACATCGAGTACAGGGTAGCTGCCCTGGTTTGGCGATGTCTCCAGGGCCTCGCCCAATTTACCTCTGTGAGCTGTGCCGTTTGATTTCGGTTGTCCCAGGACGTCGCCTGACTCGCCTCCTACGCTCCGCAGAAAAAAGAGTTGTTCTGGTTCCTTTTGCTCGTACCGCAACTATGCAGAACCTATCTTTTTCTGTGGCAGGCCCAATGATCTGGAATTCCTCTAGAGTTCCGTTTACACTCTGGGAGTCTGCTTGAGACGTTCCTTACTAAACTCAAAACTTTTCTTTTTGGGCGCGTTGGAGTCTGGAGCGCCTCTGAGTACCGGTAGTTTCTTTGACGGGGCGATATATAAATTCCTGAATTAATGAATAAATGAATCATTGGAGGGTGAGTTGAGTTCGCAGCTGAGGATCGGTGACAGGCCAGATGAGACAGAAGTAATGACTAAGTCAGGGGTGTGGCCATATTATTTTGTGAGTGGGAAAAGAAACATGTTGGATCAGATTGAAAGCACTTAGGGAGGAAATGAACTGGAATGCAAATGGATAGGAAGGGTTGTCGTCGTGGATGGTAAAGTCGCCAGCGAGGACAAGTTCATGGGGTGTGGTAACAGCAACAGATAGAAATGAGTTAAATTCCTCAAGGAAAGCACTGAGTTCACGGATTAGGAAATCAATTCCGCCTCCAAGATTGGAGGTTGAACTTTGGATGAAGTTTTGGGCTGCCCGGGTGAGCTTATGAGAGAATATCCGTCAGGTCTACAGCTGCAAAGTTGACAGGGTGGCAGATGAAGTGATCCAAGTTTCGGTTAAGGCGAATGCGTCAGGACGGTGGTTGGAAGATGAAATGAGGTAATGCTATTATAATGCTGTGTTATGTTTCTAGTTAAGGAGTGAATGGATGTTAACTGTTAAGTGTGCATAGGTTGAAGTGGGATTAGGTGCTTTGGAATACAAAGCTAGGATTGTTGTTACTGACATTACGGAATTGTGTGTGTGTGTCTGTCTGTCTGTCTGTCTTTCTGTCGCGGCTAATGGACTCGGAAATGCATCGCAACTGCAGATGATTTGAGTTCGTGAGGTAGACTGTAACTTAATATGTACACTTCTATAGCGCCTTAAGTGTTATGCAGTATGGGCATCAATCGATGGGTCGGAAACCACGGGCAGTGGCGTCACTAGGGTTGGTGTCACCCGGTGCGGTAACTCATGGTGGCACCCTATGTACACCCTGCCTTTCCAGACCAAGCAGAATCCTTAATTATTTTTGTGCTAACCCGTAAATCGTAATTCCTGTATTATAACAGAATGTAATGGTAAAAATAGTGATATTAAGAACTAGCAGAATTAAAAAATTACAAATGAATATTTTGTTTATGTTATTTCTTATTTTAATCATTTACCATCGGGTCAGCAGTTAGGCCTACCAGGTACATCATTAAAAATCAACTTAGCAAATGTTGGTGGACTGTGGAGGGCAATGAAGGTGCCTGCAGCCTCCTTATAAATAATGTTTAAAGAATACAGTAAATTATATTATAATTTATAATAACTACAGTAGTGTCAAAAATTGGCACATTTCATATAAGAAAAATAATTGGAATTTTCGCTGATTGATTATTAATTAAAACATTGTAATATAGAAATATAATCAATTAAAATCAGGTTAGCAATTAAAAATATTAATATATAAATGAAATAATTTAAAAAAAACAGGAACAAATACGCAAGCATTTCAGCACTTAGTGAACATATCGACTAGATGAGAACTTTCATTTCCTAGCTTTCAAGACTGCAAACTTGTGAATCACTTAATCGAAATCAGTGCCTTTCGGGAACAGCTAGACAACTCACTTTCAATTGATAATATCGCAAGATCGGAAAGCCTTGACTGTCCCATGGTAGATCGTAAATAGTTCTTTAACTTCTTTATAAGTTTAAGTTTTGAAAAGCTTCTCTCACATAAAGCCAAAGACACACAGATCGTCAGAAATAATTTTAGGCTTACTGAAAGGGCTGGGGGAGATTCCACGAAGCCCCATTCAGCAACGAATGTCAAAACGTCTTATATTGCCCAATCTTTGGCTTGCTCCAGATTAATCTCTGGTGCTCTCAGATGCCTTCTCAGCCTTGGTAGTTCTACTAAAAGTGTACTCTCAGACACTTCATCATAGAAAGTAGTCAATTTTGGAATGGACACCTTCAACTCTTCTTCAGAGGCAGCTATCAGACTATTCGCTTGAACAGTCTCAGACATGGCTGCTTCTTCTTTGATGGCTTGTTCAATTGAATGCTTCACCAGGTGACTGCGCTTCTCGTTTAGAGAAAGTCCTAGTAGCGGAGGAACGTGCCTGTGCATTTTTCCTCAGTCATTTCAAGTTGATGTAAAAGTTTCGTTTTCACTACCAATTTGAAGATAATGGTCTGTAGATCAATATTCGTCCGAGGGAAAGTATGCAGATAAAAATGAAGCGTGGGGGCTCGAAAACCCCTCTGGCCTATGGGAAATATGTGTATTTTTTCCTGTCATTTCAAATAGATGCAAAAGTTTCTTTTTCAGTACCAATTTGAAGGTAATGGTCTATACACCAATATTGGTCCGAGGGGAAAGCATTCAGATAAAAAGGAGCGTGGGGGCTCGAAAACCCCCTCCAGCCTATGCAAAACATGTGTATTTTGATCCAGTCATTTCCAGTAGATGCATAAGTTTCGTTTTTTCAGTACCAATTTGAAGGTAGTGGTCTCTAGATCAATACTGGTTCGAAGGAAATGCAGTCAGATTAAAAAGTGAAGCGTGGGGGCTCGAAACCCCCTCCGTCCTTTGCGAAATATGTGGATTTTACTCCAGTCATTTCAAAAAGATGCAAAAGTTTCTTTTCAGTACCAATTTGAAGGTTATGGTCTATGTATCAATACTGGTCCGAGGGGAAAGCATTCAGATAAAAAATTAAGCGTGGGGGTTCGAAATCCCCCGGCCTATGATAAATATGTAAACTGTTGTAACTTTTGATTGGATGGTCTGATCTGAACAAATGTGGTATGTATGGATTCAGAATCAGGAGTTGCAAGTGATATTAACACATAGAAGCAGTGATGGTGCCAGTGTTGGGGCATATCCACAAAACTAGAGAAAGTGTCATAAGAAAGTTGCTAATAAACCGGCTATAACAAATTGAACCTACATATAGTTAAGTATTGCATATTGTTCTTGTCCAGCTACTTCGCACATGTACACTTGCAAAGACGTGTGCATTTAAATTTCGCCTTCATGCACTTGCAGAGAGAACAGGTACTTGTGGAAGTGCACTTCACATCCAGGTGGAATACATATCTGGCGAGGGGCAGCGAGGTCCATATGGGAAGCAGCTTGCCTTCCTCTTCCTTCCACCTATGATTAGTGGGGTTGTTCATTAGGCATCATGGACCTATGAGCTGTTGTCCATATGCTCGCTTGGAATACACTTCTTTTGAGATGTTGATCCAAAGCATCGGTTGTTCGGGGAATTCTCTCCACGTCCCTAGTCTTCTGTGAGAACACCTTCATTCGGACAAGTTCAACGTCAATGTCATCTTTGAAGTCATTGGAGTACAGCCTACAGATGAATTTCGCTGCCACTTCTCTTAGCCTTGGCGATGTTTAAAATGGAGTGTCGACGACAGTTGCAAATTCCTCCATGCATGAGGGATGGCAGTTCGTGCATCAACTTTCAGCTATTAAAAGGATGTGTACATCACTGCAGGTGATGAAGTCCATCATGTAGGAAACAGTCCACCAAATGGAGCAGTGCAACCATGAAGAAGCAGGCATTCGTGTCCTTATACATCTCTTACACGCACTTCAAACATGGTCACTTGGGATGGTTCATACCGGAGATAGGCTACTGATGTTGTTGTAATTCTGTTGAGTAATTTCCATCATATCAAGGCTCTGAATCCTGCTGCAGAAATCTGGATCTCCTTGAAAGCGGGAATGACAACTAGAATGATCTCCCTCAACACTATCGTCTCAAACCATGGAACGACAACGTGCAAAGCAATGTCCCTCTTTCACACGTTTACAGGATCAGACATCAGTTCTTCGTTCAAGTTCAAGGGTAACCGATAGCCTACTGCTGCAAGTTGATGCATGCAGTGCCATCCCTCATGCATGGAGGAATTTGCAACTGTCGTCGACACTCCATTTTAAACATCGCCAAGGCTGAGAGAAGTGGCAGCGAAATTCATCTGTAGGCTGTACTCCAATGACTCCAAAGATGACATTGACGTTGAACTTGTCCGAATGAAGGTGTTCTCACAGAAGTCTAGGGACGTGGAGAGAATTCCCGAACAACCGATGCTTTGGATCAACATCTCAAAAGAAGTGTATTCCAAGCGAGCATATGGACAACCAACAGCTCATAGGTCCATGATGCCTAATGAACAACCCCACTAATCATGGGTGGAAGGAAGAGGAAGGCAAGCTGCTTCCCATATGGACCTCGCTGCCCCTCGCCAGAGATGTATTCCACCTGGATGTGAAGTGCACTTCCACAAGTACCTGTTCTCTCTGCAAGTGCATGAAGGCGAAATTTAAATGCACACGTCTTTGCAAGTGTGCATGTGCGAAGTAGCTGGACAAGAACAATATGCAATACTTAACTATATGTAGGTTCAATTTGTTATAGCCGGTTTATTAGCAACTTTTTTATGACACTTTCTCTAGTTTTGTGGATATGCCCCAACACTGGCACCATCACTGCTTCTATGTGTTAATATCACTTGCAACTCCTGATTCTGAATCCATACATACCACATATGTTCAGATCGGACCATCCAATCAAAAGTTACAACAGTTTACATATTTATCATAGGCCGGGGGCTTTCGAACCCCCACGCTTAATTTTTTTATCTGAATGCTTTCCCCGCGGACCAGTATTGATCTATAGACCATTACCTTCAAAAGAAACTGTTGCATCTTTTTGAAATGACTCGAGTAAAATCCACATATATGGCAAAGGACGGAGGGGGGTTTCGAACCCCCACGCTTCATTTTTTAAACTGAATGCTTTCCCCTCGGACCAGTATTGATCTAGAGACCATTACCTTCAAATTTGTACTGAAAAAAAGAAACTACTGGAAATGACTGCAGCAAAATACGCATATTTCGCATAAGCCGAAAAGGGATTTAGAACTCCCAAGCTTTTATATGTTATACACGCTCTTATGTGCAATCTGCATGTTAATACCACTTGCAATTCATAATTCTGAATCCATACATACCACATTTGTTCAGATCGGACCATCCAATCAAACGTTACAACAGTTTACATATTTATCATAGGCCGGGGGATTTCGAACCCCCACGCTTTATTTTTATCTGAATGCTTTCCCCTCGGAACCAGTATTGATACATAGACCATAACCTTCAAATTGGTACTGAAAAAGAAACTTTTGCATCTTTTTGAAATGACTGGAGTAAAATCCACATATTTCGCAAAGGACGGAGGTGGGTTTTCGAGCCCCCACGCTTCATTTTTTAATCTGACTGCATTCCCTTCGGACCAGTATTGATCTAGAGACCACTACCTTCAAATTGGTACTGAAAAAACGAAACTTATGCATCTACTGGAAATGACTGGATCAAAATACACATGTTTTGCATAGGCTGGAGGGGTTTTCGAGCCCCCACGCTTCTTTTTTTATCTGAATGCTTTCCCCTCGGACCAATATTGGCGTATAGACCATTACCTTCAAATTGGTACTGAAAAAGAAACTTTTGCATCTATTTGAAATGACAGGAAAAAATACACATATTTCCCATAGGCCAGAGGGGGTTTTCGAGCCCCCCACGCTTCATTTTTTATCTGCATGCTTTCCCTCGGACGAATATTGATCTACAGACCATTACCTTCAAATTGGTAGTGAAAACGAAACTTTTACATCAACTTGAAATGACTGAGTGTCTGGGCCCCCCACTATAGTGCCTCTAGCTTTTTCACCAAGTTGAAGCATTACTATTGTAATTGGGTAGGCTAATATTGACCGCACTGACCGTAGCGCATTAGAAGGCTCTAACAAGTAAATTAGTTTAGACTTTAGAGTTTCAGCTTTAGATATATTGATACAATACATGTAAGCTGGGCTTACGAAAAATGTTTTTGTTGTCTGTTACTGTTAATTTGAAAATAATAAATTTCTGCTGAAACTCTGCAAAAAATTTGCTTAGTCATTTTGTCACTTTGGTGTCACCCCTACGATGGTGACACCCGGTGCGGTCCGCACCCCCGCACCCCCCTAGTGACGCCACTGACCACGGGCACCAAGGCTAATATCTGCCTAGAGAACATAGCGCAACACAAGGTAACTGATCGCTTGTCTTTCATATGGTCCGCGACCCAATCTCCCAGTTTTCTGTGTTAGAACAACCATCCAAAAGTGGTAAAGTCGCACTTTACGTTGCTAAATTATTCTAATGTCTTCAATGCCGTTCTTGACGTTGGTAAGTAAGAAGTCTACCTTTGTGCATCTTAACTATCATCAATCCAGCTTCCATTTCATAAAGAAATTTTTTCATCAATCCAACTTCCATTTAATTTGAAAAATTACTTTTATCAATCCAACTTCTATTTGACGAAAAAATATTTTTCATCAATGCAACTTTTATTTAAGCAAAGATATATTCTCATGGATCCCGCTTCTAATTACGGAAAGTATTATTTTCATCAATCCCGCTTCTATTGAATGGAAAACTTAATTTCATCCATCCAGCTTCTATTTACGGGAAAAATTATTTCGATCAATCCAACTTCAATTTTGAACACAGGAATGTTTTCATCAATCCCACTTCCATTTAGAGAAACAATATATTTAATCAATCCAGCTTCCATTTTAAAGTGATAATATCAAATAATTTAGCAACGTAAACTGCGACTTTACCCCAAAAGTTTTGGATGGCCGCCCCTCGGATGATTTACGGGTCGGGGTCACGCCGCTTTGCTACGGAAAGACACCGTGCGCAAACACGGCAATAAACAACCGGCCATCGGCGTGACTACTGAAATAAGCAGGACGCAGGACAATAGTTCTTCTTGCGATCCATTTGGCGGACGCATATTGGTCCCGACTCCCTTCCCGGCGGCGGCGACGCTCTACTTCTTCAGAGCTGCCTGCATCATACGGCCAACAGACGAAGCGGTCGTTATACTGTATGCAGCATTGCTACTAGCAATCTCAATACAGCCGCTATCTTCGAATAGGATCATGAAATGTGGGCTGATAAAATCGTCTGCGCTGTCGGTGTGGAGAGCACTGAAAGTCGAAAAGTCGGCAAAACCGAAGCACAGGAGTTTATTCTGAAGGTAGGAAGCAATTAGATAGAGAAAACGACAGACAGAGAAATCTTATAGGGTTCAGAACTTATGTACGTGAGGGCATAAATGAATACATGCATACTTATAATGTGCGAATGTATGTATGTATGTACATGTATGTATGCGTGCATGCATATACCTATGTATGTATTTATGATTTCGGGCATTTATATGACGCCAAGATAAAATCAGCTGATTTAACAAACCAAAGATATTTTACAGCATAGAACTGATGAATTTCACGAAAGTTCACGCTAACAACGTATAACATCCGGTTAAGTGTTGGAACGCCATTGATTCGTATAGTCCGTATATCAGTTTAACGGCGCTCTTGTGTATTTATACACTGTAGAAAATAGTCCGATTTGCGCGCATATTATTTTTATACATACTGTATGCTCCGATTTTTTCTATGTATACGTGTGTACGTGTGCCTGTCTGCGTGTATATATACAAAATAATGCAGTCCTTGTGCTTGTGAGTGGATCATGAGTCAGTGTACACAACGTGCGGTCGATCTGAGCAATGACAGTTTACAATGGTCCCGATTGACATAGGATGACGCTTCCTAACATAACCATCCAGCGTTATCATTAAACGGGTCAAATGCGAGATTGACCGAGCGGTCGACGTATGAGGCAATCGACTGCGTCCGGTAAACAGTTGAAGAGACGCGCTAAAAACTGGCCAAACAAGTCGATCAGACTGCAACACAATTACAGGACACGGGTTCAGTGCGTCGTGTGGGGTTCTGTTTTGAGAGACGATTAAGTAGACGTCCAACCAGACAGACAGGGAAGCATGCACGCAATAGAACTTGGGCGGACATGATGTTAATTCAGGCTGCAGAAGGCCTATATAGGGTTATGTGCCGAATGCAAGCTTTGCGAGTTTTCGAGAAACTGTCTTAGCGAGTTGGTCGAGCAGTGATCACTGCTTGAACTGTCCAGACACGCCGGGTTTCCCAAAAAAAATTTTTCCTTTTTTGGGGAAAGGCAAAAAAAAAAAAAGGAAAAAAAAAGGGCCATTTGGG
>JACEVL010003882.1:0-11797 GCA_020284085.1 Aporrectodea caliginosa
CGAAGAGACACCATTTTTGATGCAAACGTGATGTCATGCAATGTAATCAACCACTCCGACAGGATATAAAAACTGGTGATCTGACATCGACTGATTATTAAACTGTTAGTCAGGTAGCCTACACTGTCACTTGTAGGCTGTAAGCAAGTGTTTGCTCATATCCTGTTGCTGATGTCTTTGTCAAATCAAAATTCGGAAACCGCAATTGAAACAATAAACGAAGTATAAATTGAATGAAGCTCGTAGCTTAGCGACTGGTTTCGACTTCAAGACTTAGTGATGGTGGCAGCGGTCGATGGCGGCGGTTCCGGGGACTGGAGTGTCAGTGTAGGATACCACAAAGATCCCACAAACGCAGACTGTATACACTGTGCATGCCCGTATGTACGTACTGACGAAAATATCGATACATTTGTATGTATGCATGTATAGAAAGTATTCAGACTGCATTATATATAGTACTTACTTTTTCATAGTAAATAGTAACCTTATGGCCATCCATTTCAAGTTGTCTAACATTATCGCTCATATCTACTTTGTTTAAGTCTACAGGCACACAGCCAGACACCGGTTCCATAGTCTCAATAGCCATTCCAGTCGGTCCTTCAGAGATTTCGTCTGAGCTACAGAGAATCAAGTAAATACATACCAGCAAGTGGAAAACCTGGATGACATATTTTAGCATAAAGAAGAAAAATAACATTCAGGACTCCGCAGTCTTATGAATTCTGTGAATTTTTACAGAAAAAGTTATGTGAAATTATATTATTTATTCATTAAAGTCTGTAAATCTGAATCTGAGGCATGGACAGGGGCTTCTATCCCTATACAGGGCGGGCGCAAGTTGAGCCCAGTGAAAAACAGGGGGGAACTGTTACTTTTCAATTTTTATCACACTTTCTACTTTCTAGATTTTCTAAACAGACGAGTCTGTTTTAGCTTGAACCTTATGATGCTTATCGTATTGTGAGCGACTCTCCTCTCCATGCCTGGCATGCCATAGGGCCTAATGCATTAATGCTCGACTAAAGTTGAGTAGATTTATGAATTTGTTGCATTTCGGCGATTGCGAATGCCAGATTTTAATCTACTTAATTCACACCCGTTGACTCGCATGCTTATACAATAGGCCTACATTAAACAACTTTAGCATTGCATTGGTATCCCTTGTACATGGTCAATTTACAATTGAAGTTGGATTGATGAAAGTAATTGTTTGCCTTAATGGCAGCTGGATTGATGAAAGAAATCTTCGAATAAATAGAAGTTGTATTGATGATATTTTAGCAGACGAAACCTATGAATATTACAGACACATTTTATCTAATCAGAAATGAGCTAAAACGTCGACAATATTGGATCTCGGAGAGAGGGGAAGATGGGAGGCCCGGCCGTGGAGGGGGGGAAGAGGAAGGATTGAGCCCGGTTGTTGTAGGGGGGATAGAAGCCACTGGGCATGCATAAGTGTTTGGTACAGGTCAAAACGAAGTCATGCTGAGGGGTTCCAGAAACATAAAAGTGAAGCTAGGGGCCAAGATACCCCCTACATTTTTACACTTGTTATTTGTATTATCCTGGCAAAATTTCAGCTTCCTACTCCAACTGGAAGACGGTGCTCAATGACATAAACTTACACCATTGTAATCGTCATGTAAAAGCAAAATGTGTTACAAATTGTGATCATCTTGGTAACTTTCTTATGGAATTATGCAGTTATGTTCTCTTACTAACTTTTATATTTAGGACTCATTGGACAGTTCTTATTACAGATTTTGCTGTCTACTTCCTGTTCATTACCAGACATTGTACTGAAATTTATTTTCGTTGATATATGTACAAACGGTACTGTTTATGAAACACATAATTCCAGAATTCATATCTTTGATTGCATTTCATCTGCATTCTGCAGCATTTCATACATTGATATATACATACAAACAATATATGTATATATGTACAGATATACATACATATATACATACAAATACATACATACATACATACATACATACATACATACATACATACATACATACAAAGCTAAAAATGAACATGCTGATTCCGTAATAGGCGAATCTATACCAGATTGTCCCTTGGTGGTTAACAGGGTTGGTAAACTGCTTTCCGAGATTTTTGAAAGCACTTAACCGCTTATCAGTGCTGGTTTCTGAAGGTGACAAAGATAACCTGCTAGGAATTCTAAAGTTGGCCTCTGGAAGAGGACTTAATGAAGCCAAGTCTATTTATGATCTGCTGGAAGCATGGAAGTTGACTGAAAAAGTTCAAGTCATGAGCTTTGACACTACTTCTGTGAACACTGGTCGCTTGAATGGAGCATGTGTTCTTCTGAAAAATATAATTGGTCGAGAGCTCCTGCGATTGGCTTGATGTCACCCTTTCATGGAACTGATCTTAGCTATGGATTTCACTTTTGAGCCTTTAAGTTATCTAAACATACCAGTATTCAAGAGTTTTAAGGCTGCTTGGGAAATGTGACATATGACAAATTGCAAAGTCTGGAGCCAAATTCTGAAACAGAAAATTTCCGTGAATCCACCATCACCTGCCTCAACAATGAGGCTGGAAGGAAATGGCAGAAGATGAAGATTGTGCAGATTGTCCAATGAGTCCAGTGAACGGATTGTGAGAGGTAGGGCAAACAGACTTCATGAGGTAGCAAGCTTAAGAGATTTTGCTACAAAGAGCAATTTTGTTACAAAAAGCAAAGCTACTCCAGTCCCTGAAGTAGGTGTTTCATTTCTCACCCTTCCACCAGACGTGAGAACGCAGACCAGGCGTTAGAACGCAGAATATCAACATTCAACATGGAAAGAAATGGATCGGAGCATTGCGTGTCAGTCGAACACGGTGTCAAGCTCTTTGAAGAATTCAGCAGCCTCCTCCACATGATGAGGAAAGTTGTTGCCTTTCTCCTGCAAGTTTTTGAGGCAAACAGAACGGCTGTTCCCACTGATACTACGAAGAATTCTTCTATACATGCATTGCTGAAGAAATGAAGTTCTGCGACACATACTTCTTGGGACATCATTTGAGAGTTGTTGATTGTTTATATGTTTCCTTGCAGCAAATAATATTGCTAACATGATATAACTACTGTCTGTGTATATTGGTAAATTAATAATCTTATCATAATTTAAGATTTCAAGACGTTATGCGTATTTTCTAACCGATCGCACTATATGGTAAAGGGGGTACAGAGGGAGGGTCCGTGAGCACCGTCTTCCAATTGGAGTAGGAAGCTGAAATTTTGCCAGAATGATACTATTAACAGGTGTAAAAAACTGAGGGGGTATCTTGGACGCTAGCTTGAACTTCATTTTTACCATGTGACCATGAACCACCCTAGTCAGGATACTAAAATATCTCATGGGTCGTCTGCTGTTTCGTGTGCAACATATTAACATTAGATGTATAGGCTTACTTCGATTATAATCTCTAAAACTTTCTACCTCCAAGCACTTTTTGACAACTAAAAAACACTGCCACAAGCAGTCTCTCTGCTTTACGGGCTGGTCTCCTGAATGTTGATCTGATTAGGGTATGGTTTTGGTGTGCCACCAGTTGATGGTTTTGCATTGGACACCGGAACTATAGAAATCGCTAATTAATAGAAAAAAGATTGCAGGAGTCTGCATGCTTTACTTAATATAATTAGTTATTTTTACAATCATGTCACAAATCAGTAGTTAAACATACTAAGAAATTGCTTAAATTGTCAACCTTGCACACGTCCTTATGGTGACCATCTGGTCTGTTGATTCTGTGGAAACGTTCACTTTTAATCCGGCACGTAGTAACTTACATCCAGCTGCAAAAAAAACGTTTCTACGTACAGTGCAGTAATTCACTAGCCTACTACATAATCCATTTATACTTAATTTCAAGTTCAATAAACACATAGGCCTATCCTAATGAAAAAGATCAACATAATGAAAAAGGCACTCCAAAATTAGAACCTGTATGGTTCTCTTAAAGAATCAAATGATTCTGTCAAAAATAATGACTGTTTTCATAACCAAGAAGTGGTTACTGTATTAAGCAATCAAACTGAGTCAAAATTAGTCCAATGTTAGTTTCCTCTGACAGATTTATCTGATCAATAATTACTAATTACCCATGCCGAGCTATCTCTGTTGTAGGCCCTCCATCTGGAATTAGTTGCGTTCACTACCTCTGACCAAACTCACTGGGCTCTATAAGTCACTTAGGCCCCCTAACGCTTTTTTCTTTAGTCGTGAGAGCGTTCCCGAGTAGGTTCCTTGAATGGAGCTATACAAATTCTCAGAATGAATGACTGAATGAATTAAATTAAACTTAGAAATAAGGTCATTATATGATTTGTGACATTTAACAAAGTGCATTTGCATGCAATGTAGAAGAATAGGCGTGAGTTGGGTTTTCATGGACAACAAGCAAACAGGGCAGGAAAGACCCTAAGCTTGCAGAAATAGAAATTGTGAACTCAAGCTACAGTAATGATAGATGAATATTTCACCTGGATAATAGCCTTTCCAAATCCGGATGCAGAGATGTCTATGGTTTTAACTGTTTCTTTTGGCTGTCGGCAAAAGAGAAACCAACATGACAGACAGATAAAATAAGTAAAATAATGGCAATACGGGTATACCCACAAGTAGGTCCTACACCTGCAAAATAGACCTGGAAGTTCAAACTGTATTATTCTATTAGATATTTAATAAAATTGCTGCTATTTCCCAAATTCATCTGCACCAGTGAATACATGTACGGACCTATGCTCTCTGAAGCTACTAGCTGCGGTGAAGCCTTCAGGTTGAAACAATAACATTATTTGTAAAACTACCAATGGAAGTCAGTCATAATTTCTCATCATATCATCGCTATTATTTATCGATTTATGCAATCATGAAAAATTTAACGGAATTCTGGATCACTGTTTAGTTTCGACTACTTGAACCACCTGCCCATTATGTTCTCGCTCTGAGCATCTCCTCTGTGTCCATTGAAAAAATTGTTTTAATAGTGGACTCATACTGAATGGAAAGAGCTGGATACGGTCGGTTGGTTGTAACTTATACTCGCCCAAATGTTTCGAAACTGAAAATAATACGTTAAAGGGCTCAAATTTCTCGAGGACGATGGAAGTGTACTGACAATTTTTTTGATGATTCGACGACGTTCAGTAAATGAGACTTTATCTTTTAAGTAGGCTATTCAAAATGCAAATAGGTTGTGTACAAAGCATAAAATTTTAAATTACATAACTTTTTCTCTTGCATATAGTTTTGGAATGTAGTTTACCTTAATGTACAGATAAATTAAGTAGCACCATGTCAGCAAGATAACTATTATGGGTGATTGGTTTAAACATTGTGACATTGAAACAGGCGCCACAAATAACAATTATTGCTACCACAGCCTACTGTGGCAGTAAAGCAGCAAGTATCTGTATAAAAACTTTACAGTTAAAGAAATATTAAACATCAATATGTTTAAACCAAACTTTGGTACCGGCCCGCTATTCCGGGGGGCCGCTATTACGGGGTCCACTATTCCGGGGTCCGCTATTCCGGGGGTCCACTATTCCGGGGTCCGCTATTCCGGGGTCCGCTATTCCGGACTAATGAAGACTAAATATATAGGCCTATGTGTATATGTACCATTGTACATTATAATATAATGTACCATTACACATAGGCCTATATATAGATGTATATAGATATAATGTACATATATAAATACATGTATATATACATATTATGTATATATACATGTATATATATGTTTGTATATGTATATATGTTTATATATATAACTGTATTTATATCTATATACATGTACATATGTTATATATTTGGATATTAGTGTGTATATATAGATATATATGTGTGTATATGTATATATACATATATATATGTACATATATGTTTATATATGTAATATATACATATGTATGTAGCCTATCTATATGTATATATGTATGTATATACTATATGTATATAGACTAGTATTGTTAATGACGGCTCAATAAGTTTATTTAAAGAACTTCTCATGGATGCTGACTTCTCACAGGTCTCGTATTTATGTAATGTTAATGATCCAAATGCAGCATATGATACCTTTTTGTCTACAGTAACAAAGGCATATAACAAGGCATTTCCAGTGATTCAAGTTGATAAGAAAAATCGTCGGACATTTAAAAATCCCTGGATGACAAAAGGACTGCTAAAGTCATGCAATAAAAAGCACAAACTTCACCGCCTATATATAAAAAATCCTACTGAAATTAACAAAAAAATTTTTATATTGTATAGAAACAGGTTCAAAACTATTAAGAATAAAATAATACAGAACTATTACACTCTGGAATTTGCTAAATCCAGTAACGACATTAAAAAAACCTGGACTATTATTAAGTCACTAATGGGTCAAAAAACCTCTGTTACTAACATCCAATCATTGACCATAAACGGTGTGCCTAACACGGATAAATCAATTATTGCTGAAAACTTTAATGACTACTTCACTGGGATTGCTCAGAACTTGTCGGCCAAAATTCCTGGATCTAAAAAAACGTGTAGTGATTTTATGAATTATCCATTACCTAATTCTTTTGTGGTAACTCCAATAACACCTCAGGAATTATTAGAGCTCAACTCAACTCTGAAATTAACACACAGTGCAGGCCCTGATCAATTAGACCCTTGCATTATCAGCCCAAATTTATCTCTCATCACAGATCCACTAGTGGATATAATTAACTGCTCTTTAATGACAGGTATGGTACCTAATGGAATGAAAACATCCACAGTTACTCCCATATTTAAGCAGGGTATAACAACTGACCCTACTAATTATAGACCTATATCTGTATTAGCCTATTTTGCAAAACTATTAGAAAAAGTAATGTATCAAAGGTTAAATAATTACATTAATAAAATGAACATTCTCTACCCATACCAACATGGCTTTAGATCTGGGCACTCTACATCAATGTCGGTCATAAATATTCAGGATAAAATATCACATGCAATTGATAAAAATGAATTTTCTATAGGTATTTTTTTAGACTTATCGAAAGCTTTTGATACTGTTGACCACAATATACTTCTAAAAAAACTTGAAAATTATGGGGTAAGGGGTATCCCTCTTTCGTGGTTTAAAGACTATTTAACCAATCGGATGCAACAAGTAAAATGTAATGGGATTTTTTCTAGTTTTAAGTCAATTAAGTTTGGTGTGCCACAGGGTTCCTTGCTTGGTCCTTTGTTATTTTTAATATACATCAATGACCTTCCAAATACCTCTTCGGTTCTTCAATTTATATTGTTTGCTGACGATTCGAATGTGTTTATCTCACATAATTCGTATGAAAACATGTATCAGTTGTTAAACAATGAACTAGAACTTGTATCCGACTGGTTTAAAGCCAATAAGCTTTCCCTTAACCTACTGAAGACTAACTATATTCTGTTCTCTTCACACAGGAAACTCCAGCCATCTCACCAAGGCTCAGTTCTGATAGATGGAACTGTCATTCCCCAAGTTAAGTCAGTAAAATTTCTTGGCATTTATATAGACCAGCATATCACATGGAATGACCACATTGACCATATATCATTGAAAATAGCAAAAAATGTAGGAATCATATCTAGATTAGCCCATATACTACCCACGAGCATTCTCCTTACTTTATATTATTCCTTAATCTATCCTTACCTAACCTACTGTAATATGATCTGGGCTTCCAACTACCCATCAAGACTCAACAGAATTATTATATTGCAAAAAAGAATCATTCGTATTATAAGGCGACTTCCATACAACTCCCATACTGATCAGGCCTTTGCTTACCTAGGTATTTTAAAACTTCATCAGATAAAATTAATGCAAACAGCTGAATTTATGTACCGCTACACTAAGAGAGAACTGCCAAATGCATTTGATAATTATTTTGACCTAGTCATGGACATCCACTCCTACCATATAAGAAACCCAGCACAATACAGAGGTGAATTTGCTCGCACCAATACAAGGAGCTTCGCAATTAAAATAGCAGGCCCATCTCTATGGAACAGTCTGCCACAGGTTCTCCGTGATATTCCAAGTCGTCCCCACTTCAAGAGGGAGCTTAAACTTTATATTATGAAACAATATTAAGCTATTTGATTAGCTGCTTTTACCATTGTTTTGTTGATGCATCTGTCTCTAGTTAAGATAGCTAAGTTTAAATAAAATAATGTCCTATGTTACTCATTATGTCAATCACAACAGCTTATAAACTGCTGTCTTGAACTGATCTAGTTACATAGGTGGCCCTACTTAGCGGGACTATCGTCCCTTTTGGGCTCCTCCTTTTGGTACCCACTGAATGTTGTACCCTTTGAATGTTGTCCAGCTTTATCTATTATTACTTAATCTGTTTGATATATATTTTGTGAGATGCTTATTTTCTGTTATGTTGCAACGTTCTTTGGTGCCAATAAACATTTTGATTGATTGATTGAAGTATATATATATGTAGATATACATATATATATGTTTATGTATATGTGTATATATGTATGTATAGGTATTGTGTAAGTAAATAAATATTTATGCATGAATATGTGTTTAAATACCGACATACCTGTATGTATACATGAATATACATATACTTACATGTAAGTATATATATATATATATGTACATATGCATAACTACATACATACATGTATATACATAATACATTATATATGTATATATATTATGCTTACACATAACTATACATACATATAGACCCAAATACATATATATATATGTACACAAACATGTATACATGCACAGACATATGTATTTACATAAGTACATATACATACGTATATACATATACCTGTACATATATATATATATACATCTATATACATATATGCATACATATATATATAAATATAGATACTTTACATATATGTATATACATATATATATATATATACACATATTCACACAGATATATATATATATATATATTTCATATATATCCAGATGTATATACATATATAACATTTGTGCATGTATATAGATCTATATATATATATATATATATACAAACATATGTTTGCATATTCAAACATATATAAATCAATACATATACATGCATATATACATATAATGTACAATTGTACATATATAGGCCTACATATATATTTGTCTTAATTAGTCCGGAATAGCGGACCCCGGAATAGCGGACCCCCGGAATAGTGGACCCCGTAATAGCGGACCCCCGGAATAGCGGACCCCCGTAATAGCGGCCCCCGGAATAGCGGCCCCGAACCCAAACTTTTGGGGCCCATGACCTGCAAAACGTTTCAAATGTATTAGCTATTAAAATTAGCTATTTTACACACATTTCTATTCTGTTGCTCTCACAATACACTCTTAAACTGTCATTTTAACTGTTGTTTACATTGATTTTTATCAGACACACTGACGTTGCCAATAATCATAGTGGGATTACTCGTAATCATAGTGGGATTACTCGTCAACTACGTGTCTACGTTACCTTCCAAAGTTGAATTATGAACACATTGTTTCCATCGATTGGTTGAAATGTCTTCTCCTCAGCGCCGGCTTTTGCTTTCACTGTAAGGTTTACTGTAGCACCTAATCCAGAAGCCTTTATGGCATATCGAGTCAAAGCTTCCAAAGCCACAACTGTGTCCTATGCAAGGAATTACAGTGCAGCATTATATTTAAGTTAATTAAGTAGGGAAGATACTCTCAAACACCTAGTCCCAAGACTCCCAACTACCAATAACCAAACTCTTTGCAATGAACTAATACACAAATAAATCAAATTGTCAGGTTGCATGTCATCATTTATTTATATTTCGCCATTTTATTTTCTTCGTGAAAAATCACATAGTGATCATCGTCTAACTCGTAATGTGGGGCACGTCCTGCGTAAATTTCAAATGGGGAGCCATGGCCGGATTGACCCCCCCCCCCTTGGATCCGTCCCTGGTAATAGATTATGCAGCCCCAAAAGCATAAACCTACGGTAGGCCTAAACACCATTTTATTAAGCCTAATACGCTCTCTAATGTACCTAATTATGTTCTGAAACGTTTTGTTTTCAGTAAAGAAACCACAAAATATCCCGCCTGATAACAATTTATTCTTAAGGATTCTACAGAGATTAAACATAAAAAAATTGCATAATTCACATTATTGACTTTTATAGTTAAAAACTACATAAAAGTAAATCAGTTAGGCTATAGGATTATACGAATGCCGGCTGACATGTTAATCAATTAAAGAATCAACTTTTTAAATGCAATAATAAATTAAATGCTAGACTGCACCTGAGTAGAAACAAACCCGCCAGTTGGGTTTCTCTGAGTAATAAGCCACTTGACAATAGGCAATGCTTCAGCTATTTTGTCCTGTTTAACGTAAGCTAGTAAAGCGTATGATGTCATCTCAACGTCTTTGGCAGCTGCTTGCACGTAGGGAGGACTAAAAACACCTGGTCTCCCCTGTACCACTGAGGTATTTTCACCCCAATGTTTCTGGTCCACTGAAAGGCAAATAACCAATTAAATCATATGTTCAAAATAAAATTGAAAAAATCTCGCCTCATGAAAAGATATTGACTTTCAAAGGTAACTATTTTTAATTTATTCAATTGCTTCTTTATTTACAATTTATTTATTATTTATTTATTTTTATTAACAAGTAGGGATCCGCTTATATAAACACAGAAAGTTCATCTGTAGCAAAATGCTCAGAGGCTGGAAAAATCACCACCTGTCCAGTTGTTATGGCTTCTCTTCAACAACCTTCAATGCTCGATTTGCCAGAGGGTATCTTTCATGTGTAAAATATTCTAGGTATGTAAATTTTTAATAGTTTGCTTAAATACTTTTGAATAGAAAGACTTACTTTAAAGGCAAGCTGCCTTCTTTTTACACTGTTTTCAAATTCCAGGAAGAGCTACTGAACTCGATAGCCACAATATCCTAGAAGTCATATTACCTCAGGTAGCAACATGTCTTATCATCTGGGTACGATTTCTGATGAAAATGGGCAACTTCCTCACACTGATTGAATTAACACTTTAACGACAAGAGCATACTGAAAGCAACTGGGAAACGAATGCAGCTTGTCGTTAAAGTATGAAACTTGTTAGAATTGCACGAAACAACCTAGTGTGGACTCGTTTACTCGCTCACAGTTTACACACCATTCTGCTTAATGCGAAGTGGTGTTATGTCCTGTAAAGCTATTAACCTGGCACACCGTATTTTGTAACATGATCTGCCGTGTAGCGTCAAACATTCACTGTTTCAGCATGATCCCTTCTTATGTAATGCCCGGTTTACACGCTGTATCACAAGGCATGTCCCGTGATGACTTGGCATTAATGAGTCTACACTCTACATGCAATTTAGGATATAAGGTGGCACTAAGAAGAATCAAACTTTCTTCAGGGAACTTAATCCTATCTCCAAAAAGTCTACCTTTGTTAAAATGACATAAAATTTCTACATATCAGCCCCATTCCTGCCAACCACAAATCATACAATAATTTTTATCCTTACAATAAATTATTATATTTACTTGCAACATGCGCTAAACCATCAAGCTTCATTTGCGCATCGCCGGTTCTGTTGCTTTTGGCAAGAACGAGGGCATAAGTGATGATGCACAGGGCATAAGAATCGTTGATGGAGTTCAACTGATTTTCCAGGAAGGTAACTGCCTTAGAAATACTTTGCTCCAGAAAACTTGAGCTTATCTGGAAAGTGAAGGATCA
>JACEVL010003883.1:5000-10032 GCA_020284085.1 Aporrectodea caliginosa
AACGTTCCATGAATCCGTCGTCGTGATGCACAGGAACCGTAGACATCACGTCTCTCGTCATCGAGGCGGCATGGGCACGGGGAAGAACTTCAAAACAATCACCTTTAATGGCTGCTATTACCTCCCCCATCATGGCACCCAGGGCCTGGGGAAGGCACCCAATAAAGCAATCCCCACTAAGGCGGTAGCTAGATGTCATTAGCTGGTCTATCCCCAAGAGCCTACAAAATTCCCGAAACGGGTTCCCCACTAAAAGCATAACCCGATCGGCCAGAACTTGTGGCGGTGCCCCATGCCTCACAACTATCTTTTCCACAAGGGATCTTACCACCGAGGTAGCCTCACGTTTATCCCTTGGAATGGCTCCCGTATTCTCAGTGACACTGCCCACAATCACTAGAAAGAACACCAACAGTATTCCCACTGCCAACACACTAGTCAATTGCTCGCCCACAGCAATCTTACGCGAAAGTGGTCGCCGCCGTAAAAGCTGTTGTACGGGGCGCGCATCTCCCGTCTCAATCTTGTGCTTACAGACTGACGTCCTTCCCAAGTCTCGGTCAGTAACGGAGAAAACATCACCGTACTCTACCGGCAATCCACTCAATCTTTCCCTAATTTCCGGCGACGTATCGTCGGGCAGATCGGCCAACAACATTTCACTAGGCGTAACAGCATCAATCGGCCCTACATTCTCATCATTCTGCTTGTTAGTCTCAACCTCTACCGGGTGTAAGCCTCCTAGCATCTGGTCCTTAGTCAACCGCACCAGGTTCTCACTTAAATTCACAATTCTAACGCGGCTGTCCGCGTGATCATCGACCACTACACGGGCAAGATGCACACCGGGTTGAATTTCTTGAGCCTCAGTCATCCAAGCAGGCGCTACAGTAGTCAAATCCCCATACAAAGTTTTCACCGGGACATCGCTCTGGCACCTAGGGGACACTATAACCTCCTCGGCAACGATCACGCGCCGGCACCACATTGACCCATTACCTCTCACCAGGGAGATACGCTTACGGTCAATAAATAAAGCCCCAGTCCCAAAACTTAAGCGACAGCGATGCTCCCTTAACCAGTCCATCCCAAGCATGGGCTCAGCAATCTGGTCTGACACCAAAAATTTAGTATGGATCTGTAAACCACCCGCTATCTTAATGGGCACCTGGACCTCCCCAAGAACGCGTATAGCAGTCCCATTAGCAGCCATCAAAAAGCGATTGCAAGAGCGAAGTTCTAACCCGTCGACGGTAGATGAAGGCACCAGGCTGACCTCCGATCCAGTGTCGACCAGGCACAGCTGCGATCGTCCGTGAATCGTCCCTCGGATGTAGATTGCGTTCTTGCTTGCTCGGTCCGGCAGGCTCGGGCGTGTCGTGTTGTTTCTGGCCACCGGGTCCGGTGGCATCGTAGCTCGTTCATCATCGGCCGGTGCGTCGTCGTTCGGTCGGTTTCTGTAGCGGCGTGCTTGACGGCAGTTACGCGAGATGTGACCTGCTCGTCCGCAGTTGTAGCAAGTCACGGATCGTCGCGTGTTCTCCAATGGCGTCGTAGGTTGTTCATCGGGGCGAGCGTCTCGACCCGGTCCATCGTTCATCGAAGTTCCTCGGCGGATCTCGCGGAGTTGACGGTCGATTCGTTGCTCAATCTCTCGCTGGAATCGTCGCTGCTCCTCCATCTGCGTAGCCAGAAACCGGTCCAGCTGCGTTTGCAACTGGGGGTTCACGTCGGTTTCCTGGGCTCCACGCACTCTGTTCGGCTGCCTTCTCCGGTCGTCGGAGTCGGTCGCTCGCTGGTAGGCTTCCAGGCGAAGCGCCGTCCGGTAGGCTTCATCAAGAGTCTTCGGCTCTCGCTCGCGTACTTTGAGCGAAAGTTCTCGGTCTCTCATCGCTTCCAAGAAGGAGTCCTTCGCGATGATCTGCGTCGTCTCGTTGGAAGGCACCGGGTAGGCTAGGACAACCAGCCGTCGAATCTCATGCAGCAGATCACTCAGGTTTTCTTCGGGTCGTTGGCGTCGGTAATACAGCTGAGCACGGAAAGTTTCTGCTTGGCCTTCCGTCCCGTATCTTTGGCGAAGGCGTTCAACCAATTCTTCATAACTCACGCTCGGTTGAGCGCCGAAGTCCCAAAGGAGCTGCGTCGCGGCCTTCTCCAGCGAACATCGTAGGTAGTCGACTCGGTCTGCGGCCGTCCACTTGTTATGCCTCGCGCAGACCTCGAACTGCACCAGGAACGACTCCAGCGATCCCGTCCCATCGAACTTGCCTGGTTTCATCGGCGTCGGGCGGTTACGCAGCAAACCACCGACACTTTCCAGTAGATTCGTCGTCGAATTCCTCGGTTCGCCCGTCTTTTCAGTCTCTTCGGTCTTTACGCGGCCATCCGATTTCAATTTCATCTTTTCTGTCGTCGATTCGCCCGTCTTTCCTCGGAAGCTCGATCTCTCCGGTTTCACGGTCATCTCTTCTTCCCTGTCTTCGCGGAAGCTCGGTCTCAAATTCATCTTTTCGTCTCTCGGTTCGCCCATCTTTTCTCGGAGGCTCGATCTCACCGGCTCTGGGTCGTCGAAGTTGACTTCGGACAGCACACGGATTCGGTCCGACGGCATCTCCATCGTTGCTCTCCTCGCGGCTGGCGTCGACGTCTCGGCAGGCGTTCGGACTTGACTCGGCGTCGGGAAGGAGAGATCTTCCAGGAAACGGCTGCTGTCCGGTTTCGTCCCGATCGCGGCCATCCGTCTCGCAGCTGGCGTAGAAATATCGGCAGGCGTTCGGACTTGACTCGGCATCCGGAAGGCAATCTCACCGTCGTCGTAGTCGTCGTCTTCTTCACGGAGCATCATCGGTTGATTCTAGCGTCGTCGGCTGGCGGAAGACTCGAACCCCACGTCTTCTGGTACCAGTGTCGCGGAAATCGCCTCTCACCCAGGTAGGGCAGTTCGCACGCTTCTCGTGTTGCGAAGGCAGAGGTTTCTGCGCAGGAGGACTACAGTCTCGCGTGTCGCTCGAAAGAGCGCAAGTCCGGCGTCAGGGGTATAGCTGACGACTTATGGCAATCGCCGCAGACGACGCGCTCAGATCAATCGAAGACAAGTCAAAGTCACTAGGTTTTGAACCCGTATATTCTGCCAAATCGTCAGCCCACTCTACCACTGTCACACAGACACGCAACGGTAGACAGGAATCAATCACCACTGCAAGACAAACGTCGTCAAAGTTCACCAAGTCAGAGCACACGTCAGTCGCAAAGTCAGATGCATCGTAATCTCTACACAAAAGCGTCCTCTATATATAGTACAATTGCGGGGGGTGTCCCGGGCGCGAGGTGAGCAGAAGCCGACTGAGCAAGGCCCAAGGGGGAAGGGAAGGGCTGAGCAGAAGCCGGAGACCTGAGCAGCGCCCGGACTGAGCAGCGCCCGGAGGGGAAGGGGAGGGCTGAGCAGAAGCCGGAGACCTGAGCAGCGCCCGGACTGAGCAGCGCCCGGAGGGGAAGGGGAGGGCTGAGCAGAAGCCGGAGACCTGAGCAGCGCCCGGACTGAGCAGCGCCCGGAGGGGAAGGGGAGGGCTGAGCAGAAGCCGGAGACCTGAGCAGCGCCCGGACTGAGCAGCGCCCGGAGGGGAAGGGGAGGGCTGAGCAGAAGCCGGAGACCTGAGCAGCGCCCGGACTGAGCAGCGCCCGGAGGGGAAGGGGAGGGCTGAGCAGAAGCCAAGAAGGACGCACCCAGACAACCACAGTGACAAGGCAGGAAGAACACACATACAAAGACAGGCACAGGGTCAAAGCACCAACAGAGAGCAATATCACCTTGTCCGAAAACCAAGGGGGGCCAGTCCAACTCCGGTGGTCAGGGTGTTCCCCCTCGAAAAGAACGTCCATGGTCCTACAAAGAAGCTTTGTTGTGGTCGTTCTAAACTTCTGGAATAAGTTGCCTAGCACCCTACAACTTCAGCTCCTTGGTCTTTCCTTGCCTCTTTTCCGACAGCGCTTCAAAACCGCTTTGATCGATCCTGTTTTTCTGTCGTTCAGTCGGAAGGTCTCTGGTGATTCCATGTGAATAGGCGCTATATAAATCTATGATAGCAATCTGAATATATGATAACATCGAACGATCCCCTTGGGCGCCAATCGGTATCACTTTGAATGCTGGCCTCGAAAATCCGAATGCAGCAAGTTTATGACCGTGCCTTTATTGCTACGGTAAGAAGCGTCTGAAAGCGTTTTCTGGTAGAACTGTAGAAGGTAACTGCTGCAAGACTTCTTTTCGTCGTAAATCATAAGGCGGATGCAAATGTATGTATGCATAATGTCCTGTATGTATACATGTATGTATGTATGCAACAATGCATGCATGCATATGTATGTAATATGTATGTATGTATGGTAATGTATGTATGTAATATGTATGTATGTATGTATGTACGTATGTAGCGTAATGTATGTATGTATGTATGTATGTAATGTATGTATGTATGTAGGCCTACTGTATGTATGTATGCATGCATATGCCAATATGTATGTATGTATGTATGCGTGATGTCCTGGCCGTATAAAATGCTTACGAAATTCAGTGTAATTGGATGGGCGCATTATTGCTGCCTAAATATTAAATCATGCTGTGCTACGTTGCATTTTATTACAAATGGAAAATCAAAATAGTTCCAGAAAATGAGAAATTTCATAAAACATACAAGTTAATGGAAATCATTGATCGAAATAGTTTATATAACTATGTGTGTTATTTATACATTCATATAGCGCTATTAAAAGCAAGATTCTCAGTCGTGCTTCCTGATAACAATAGAGTGATACTATAACATGGATGTTGTAAAGTATGATAGATGATATTAGTAGAAAGGCGGCTGTGCTACGGGCAAGATCATTTGGAGTCCAAAAGTTGAAGAGTTTCACTCTCTGATCTAAACTGTTCCATTTTCATCTTATGTCCTGCTTCTATATCAGCAGAAACAAGGAATCACTCAATGCACGTACCACTGCGTGCCGTAACTTAAACGAAGTAAAAAAATGGAAA
>JACEVL010003884.1:0-11429 GCA_020284085.1 Aporrectodea caliginosa
TTAAAATTTTTTCCCCCTTAAAATGTAAAAAAAGAATTTTTTTTGGGGGGTTAAAAGTTAAATAAAAAAATTAAAAAAAATTAATAAAACAGGGGGGAAGAAATCTCAAAAGAATTCGGTTTTTCTTTTTAAAGGGGAAAAACAATTATTGTTTTTAAACCTAAATTTCCAAACAAAAACCCAAATCATTTTTAATTGTCATTTACCTTGGGCCCTTTATATTCGATGACCTTTCATCGCATCAAAAGATATTAATTTGCTTTATAATTTTTAATACTTTTTTATTTTTTTATGTACATGGCTGCGAAAAAAAGGGGGATAGCCTCCAATTTCTTTGCAATATTATAAAAAATTTTTTTGGGCGGTCTTTTAAACTGTTAAATTACCCTTTACTCACAACCCCGGTGCGTACTATTTGGAACTTCAGTTCGTCTCTTTAACCCCCACCCTAACTGGGGGGCCAGCCCCAAGGGGAGGAAAGGAGGCGAACTAATCATCTTTTGTTATGACACAGTGTCGTTAAACAGCAACCAAGCCAGTGGCGCAGACGTTTAGACAAGACTTTGCGAACCGAGAAGGACACGTTGAATTTGATTTCTGATTTTGTATAAATTAGCATTTGGCAACAATTTACTTGCTCTTCTTATAAGAAAAGTTACAAAGAAATTTATTATCTGAAATTATACTAGGCGGACCGCCTTGCGCCAACTTGTATGTATGTATGTACGTACAGTCGTACAGACTCGCACACATGTATGTGTGCAGCTACGTAGGCCTATGTATGCAACTATGCATTAGACTGGTCCAAACTTACATGGGGAACTATATTTTTCAAAATATGCTGCTCCACAAGGCTGCCCCTGTTACACTTGACTAGAAGACTCTGTGTTGAAAAAATTTAAGAGATCTGAGCATGTTTAGAGGTCGCTAGGTTTTGACACTTTTGTAGAAATTGCAAAAATTGCATCTGACGCGTTAATCACTTCATTGTGAATTAAAATTAGCACCCATGAACATCAAGCACCATCTTTCTAAATCATGATCAATATGTCAACTGTATTTAAGTAAATCAAAGAATAATAAGCTTATTTACAAATAAGACACTTGTTTCAAGTTCTTTCTGATAGATTAACGGTTGTTGGCTTATAGGTAATTTTTAATTTTGCATGACAACTTTTAATTACAATTCGAACTTTCATATACAATTGGATTGTTCAATATGGCTCTATATGCTGCTCACTTAACATGAATAGAGGTATTTTTTAAATCTTGCTGAAGCCAATGCCTTGAATATGAAATAAGCTTAAGGCACATGTTTTTGACTTTCTGCAATAAAAGCTCATACGTGATAAAAACGGCAGCTATGGTGGACCTGGCATCAACCAGGAGTTTCCCACAATGTTGGATGTTAGGATGCCTGACAAACACATTCTTGGGTCTGGACACCCAAAAAATGAGGCAATCCTGAGGAATTTTATGTTTCATTACCAGAATGGACTAACAGTTACTGTTGGTGAGGCCACGAAAGCAACAATAGTCGCTGCGTTGGTAATTCGGGAGAAGGCTAGAATCCCCGCCCAGAGTGTTGACTCGGGTGTTCGAAAGCACTGGAAGTCAGTATGAGCCAAGATTTCTGCTGATTCAATGAGTTACATTTTGAGGTCGATTTAAATTAACTCTTTCAGTCGTCATCTCTTATATTTCTTCAAACACCTTATAGCCACGCGCTTTCTTTGATGAGCGTGTCACTGAAGACATCGAGGCTGTTCTGGTAATACAATCTTTACTACTCATCTACCTAATCCGCTATCCGTGTATACCGTCTGGACATGAAATCTTCGACCACCAGACTCCACTGGAAGCGCATGTCGCAAGAAGATCTTTAAAACTGCTTGATCTTCTTATACCATCCAGGATCAAGAACAACTCACAGCCTTCCTATCAAAGGCTTCTATTCCTGACCACTGGACCCTACTTTCAGTTGATGAAGGCAAATGTCAAACTGTTGATGGTCGTCAATGACTGCGCAGAACGAGGAGTGGCTCTGATCCATTCTTACAATTATGTAATAAGGATGAGTCACAGAAACAATACTTGCTGCAACTTGTCTCCAGTCATCGGACAACATTTTCTGTTCCAAAGAAGGCAAATTGAAATAATAGTGGGTTTGCGGGTTTTCAAACACTTCAATTGATGAGATTTATGCAGACCAGGATAATTTCCTTAATTATCTAAACTATATTTCATTACAAACTTAATACAGCCTGACTAAGCAGTAACACTGCAGTATATATTTAATTGGGGCTGTTTATTGTTAAAAATAAAAACTGACTTGAAAATAAAACAATAACTGATTTGAAAAAAATCAAAATTATACATGTTTTTTGACAAGTTCGTACTATAATAGCAAAAAGTCGAAAAACATAGCCACCTCTAAATATATTCCAATCTTTCCAAAATTTTGCATAGAGAGACTCATGTTTTCATGTGTAACAAGGACAGCCTTGTGGAACAATGCATTTTCAACTTTTAATTTTTTGGACCACGCTACTATGCATATCTTCAGATCATTATAAATTATCATGATAGCTGACTACGGACTCTCATGTATAGCTGGTCTAAAGATCTGCATGTAGGGCTACTGTCTAGATCAGTGTGTTCTATGTTATGTTTAATAGCATTAAACTCTAAACCAAACCCTGCCTTCTAGTTGCCGTGCTCTGTCACACATCGACCAAGCTATTCCAACAAATTTTCAGTTGAAACGACCTTCGATTGACGCAACATAATAGGACGCTTTAGAAGGCAGTAGATTCGATGAGATGGTTGGGTCCGCCATTACGTGGCGATATAATACAACATTCGTATCGTATCGTATTTAAGCATTTTGTAAAGCGCCTCTCGTAGGGTGAACCGTTCAGAAGCGCTCTCAGTGTGCTAAGCCCCGCCAAAATAAACAGGTTTTGAGAAAAGCGAAGGAAGACGAGAGACTGCCAGAGAGAATTTTAGAGCGAACAGAAGGAGAAAGAGCATTCCAAAGAGAGGGACCAATTGGAAGCAAAGGAACGAGCCTGAGCCATAGCAGTTCTACTACGGGGAACCAAGAGGTAAGTAAGTAAGTAAGTAAGTAAGTATATTTCAGGAACGAAGTGGACGGTGGGAGGAAGCTGAGTGAGGCCGAAGTATTACGCCAACCAGATATTGCGGGGCAAGACCCTCTGAGCCTTGAAGATCAGAGAGAGGATTTTAAATTGTATGCGAGCATGCAGAGGGAGCCAATGAAGTTCATCAAACATAAAGGAAGAGATGTGAGAGTACATGGGAAGGCGCGCTATAAGTCTAGCAGCTGTGTTGAGGACCGACTGAAGAGGAAAGAGACGAATCTTAGGAAGACCAACAAGAAGGGAATTGCAGTAGTCAATCCGAGAAAATACAAAAGCATGAACTAAAGTTGTGAATATGGAGGAGGAGACAGAACGACGAATGACCCTGAGACGCCTTAAGTGAAAATAGGAGGAGCGTGAGAGATTAGAGATGTGATCGGTAAAGGTAAATGAACTATCAAGGGTAACACCCAGATCACGTACACTTGACGAGAAAGAGAAGAGTGGGAACTTTTCAGAGAGGAGAGCAAAATCAAGTTTATGGAGCTGCTGAGGGGTACCAAACCAGATGAATTGAGTCTTAGAAGCATTAAGGGAGAGGCGATTAGATGACATCCAAAAGTGGAGATGATTAGAGAGAGATTGAATACTCCCATTATAGTATAGGGTTCTTTCAGCGCGCGTAATTTGCATCAGCTGCTATAGCCAGTGAAGATTTAGGCCTACCGATTATAGTGGTGCGGCTATTGCATTCTGAATAGAGTCAATTGACCAACACTTTTCAAATGTAGTGATAAGAGTTTGTGAGAATATACAGCTGCTAGCCAGTATAGACTTAGGCCTACCGAATATACAGGTGACACGTGAAAGCTTTGTGAGTTGCACCTAGAATGAATGTCTCTAACACTAGAACTATCGCTGAACTCCGTTATGCAGGTGCACAGAGCTATATTACCTTTGATTCGTTCTTATAAGTAGGAAGATAATCGTTAGCTTTGGGAACTACCTAGAGGAAGCTAATAGAAGGCTTGTGAGGTATATCGTATACCTGCGGCCTGAGTAGTAATTAATTAATTAGCATCATTGCAATTCCACAGAATGACAATAGAATTATCATAAGACAAGATGAAATCAAAGTAGGTGTATACAAAAAATTACACCAGTGACAGCGCTTCCGATAAATCTCCGAATGCCCAAATCCACCCTGGAATCCGTTTTGAGTACTTCCTTCGGAGTCTTGTTCATCCTAGGCCCTTAACTCGGGTGGGAAAGATGTAACTGTAATTTGCCAACCTTCGACCAGACGAAGAGGATGTATCTGTTCACCAAGCAAAAATGTCGACTATATCAGATAACTCTATCATTGATGAAAAACTAAGCTTTTATACTAGGAAAATGCAACCCACGTTGATTTCCAGTCGAAACCATTGTTGGTGCGCCCGTGGGTACTAAATGTACACAGCCATGATATGGAATTGTGGTCAAATCCACATGCAAAACTCACCAACAATACATACTACAAAAACAACTCCATTAATCCTTTATCAAAATAGAGTTTCACTTAAGGTTTCTCACTTGTGGCACATGCCTATGTTACTAGGTCCTTTCCTATTACGATACGGATGAAGGCTCTCAACTGGACACTTCCACTTATCGCGGCAATACCTTACCACCATTGATTTACTGTACACGGTGCTACCGTATCATCATCTCTTTTGGTATCAACAATGCGATCTCTGGAACTGGATTCAGCCTAAGATACCAGGTCAATCCAATAGGTATGTCTTTCAATTATTTCCAATATTGATACTTAAATTAGCCGAACATTTCAGTTTTTAATTAGACTACTTTACTCTAGTCAACATGGTGGTCGTCTGTGCAGTGCTTAGCGTACATGACTGTCAATCGAGAGCTTGGTTCGGGAATTCAAATCCCAGCAAGTGTAGAAATTTGGTTCGAGATTTCTCCTCGACCTGCAGTCCTGCACCACTGAGCCATCTTATCTATAATGAACGAACACTGTAAGTGATGAGACGGCGAACAGTCTGACCATTCGCCATCAAATGCCCAAGTTAAGAAAATGAAGTCGCTAACACTGCATGCTCATGGCTGAATCAGGGTTAGCTAAATAGACTGATTTTCTTCGTCTTATTTTTCAAGATGGATAATAATAATTATGTCTACTTTCTTTAAAGATACATAGATAAAATAAAATATTTAGTAAGGGGAGACTTTGTATCGTAGATAGGGGAGATTCTATTTCAATGGGGGAGACTTTGTACCAATACAGAGTCTCCGGGGAGACTCTGTTTCAGCCAGGGGAGACTCTGTTTCGGGGAGACTTTATATCGTGACACCGGCACTCGTGACGTCACAGGCTGCTCCCACTAGCTTGCGTACGGCCTGTCAATTTTATATCCAGAGGGTCATGGCAAGACCCGGTTCCAGACGTGCCACTCGGCTAGACGGGAGGGTAAAGTAGAATTATGAGCAGTGTTCAAGGCGATGAAGGAATGCACTAAGATAAGGGCAGCAGCAGACGTAAGTGAACTACTAACAGTACAAAACTGGAGCATATTTCAGTATAGCTCGAGATAACTGAGACTTGCCAGCTCTCTACATTAGACTTCATGATTAGAATACTGCAGGAGGGCACGCACAAAGTTCGTAACACACATGACATCCTCAAGTTTTATGTTACCTCTAGTGGCTACACTCTACCGTCGTCATTCTCATAAGTGGGAGTACAGGATCTACTTCGTCGACAGCTCTCACAAAAGCAGAAGCAGATCCTAGGGTTTTGACTTTGAAGGTCTTCCTGCGTTTTCTTGGATTGTAACAATCCCGCACTATTCAATCAATCAATCAATCAATCAAATCATTTTTTATTGATCCATCCTTAGTCCAGAACAGTTACAGATGATTATGAAAATACAAGTGTTATGTACATCAACCGAAGATAATTCAGTCAGAGACAATTGGAAATGCATTGAAGAATCGTAATAAGGACTGAGAGAAGGGTCAATAAGGGAGACCTAAAAGGAACCTAGGTCCCGCTAAGTAAGGCCACCATTTCAGTAAAAGAAGAAAATGGCCATTACCCAAGTACAAAACAGTAGGTTAGTGCATCAGCAAATCAATTAATGACAAGTGGACGGATAAAGCATAAGGCCTAATACACTGAGTAATTCAATAATAGTCAACCAATAATCATAAGAGGATCAATAAGTGTAAGGCCACCATTTCAGTAAAAGAAGAAAATGGCCATTACCCAAGTACAAAACAGTAGGTTAGTGCATCAGCAAATCAATTAATGACAAGTGGACGGATAAAGCATAAGGCCTAATACACTGAGTAATTCAATAATAGTCAACCAATAATCATAAGAGGATCAATAAGTGTAAGAATCTATTCCAAAGTGGATCTTAACTATTCAGTTATAGCAATAATATTTAAATTAACATATTAATATATTAATATATTGCCACTTCATAAATTTTGTTATTGTAGCTTTGTTATTGTAGCTTAGCTATTCATTCATTCATTAATTTTCAGGAATTTGATATAGGCCCCTTCTTATTTAATCATGTCGCATTCTGTATTGTATTGTATTTGGCTATTTATAAAGCGCTTCTCACAGCAAAAGCCTTTCAGAAGCGCTCCCAGTGTGGTGTAATTTGCTTAATCCTATCCACCTGTACTAGGTAGGGGAGAAGACAGAGCTAGAGGGAGTGGGAATGATATGAAGCACTGACTTGCTGCTAGAAGAAGACAGCAAATGGGAGTGTGAATCGAATAGGGATTGCAAAGTATGTAAATAAGATTAAATCTTTTCTAATGTAATTCGAAGAAGATGGCGTTTTATGCGACGCATTTATTTTTCATGTTTGGTTGTATTGTATTGTATTTGAACACTTGTTATAGCGCCCCTACAAGATTTCCCATGCAGAGGCGCCCCCGACTACTGCGCGGACGCTGAATCGGAGTTTCACGCCGAAGCGCATGAGCAATTGCGAGTGAAGGACTTGCCCAGGGTCCCTACGCGGCGACTTTGAGGTGGATTCGAACCCGCAACCCTCCAGCTGCAAGGCACCGAACATATCCCCCAAACCACCGCGCCCCAGTTGTATTGTGATGCGTTGTATTGTATTGTACTCCACGTTTATATTGCGACCAAGCCACCCGCAGTAAAGATCCGAGAAATTAATCTCTGATAAACCGACCGACCGGGTATCGAACCCGGGGCGCCGGCGTGACGAGCGGGCTACCAACCCACTCGGCCACTCAGGATCCCTTAACATACTATTTGGCTGAAAAATAACGAACTGTTGAGGTAGCAAGCTAATTTAATACGAATATTCGGCGAAGCTCCACTGGTGAGAGATTTGGAATGCCCAGCTTTCACGTAATTCCTGTCTCATTGTATCAGCTGGTCGTGAGTATTTATAAACTAATAACAGGAAAAAGCATGTCTAGCATTGTCACTTCATCTGTCTTATCGTCATATATACAGGCCTGTTCTTTATATTATATTATTCAGGGCTCTTATCACATTGTACTTTGTAGTTGCGCATAGCGTCATAACAACTGCTCCAGAGAGCATCACCGTAGACGTTGGCAGTCAGGTGCAGCTGGATTGCACAAGCGATGCAACCGACTACTATCCAAGTTGGACTATGAGCAGAGATGGAACGGAGGAAAATACCATAGTTATTGCATCTTATTGCCAATATACCTTCGGAGATGACTCAAAGTACTCTGTTGTAAAAGGTGGACCAGGAGCCTGCAGCCTAGTGATATCAAATGCGGCTGTGGCTGATGCCGGTATCTACACATGCATTGATGTCGGTCTAACCTCCTCTAGTTCAGTCGTCACAGTTATGGGCAAGTATTACTTTTTAATGTTCTTTGTACATATTATTATAGGTACAGATACATATTTCAAGATAATGTAGCGAGCGTAAGTAGCTTGCTAAAACACTGCACTATATATATATATAGAAATATATATATACAATTATACATATAATATATAATTAACAATTTTGCTAAAATTAGTGCTATTAAAATTAACAATTTTGGCATACTCCAATCTAAGTATCGATTGGCTCTTTCGTTTCCTGTCTGTATCTTTACATGCCTAGGTGTCCCTATTTATCCGGATCCATGACCTCCTCTGGGCCTCCGTGTAGCCAGTACATGTCAAACCGTTGCCTTATTGTTCATTTGTTCTTTTCTCTTCTGATTGTTACATAAATAACGTGACGAATATCGGCTGTAATTAGTGGTTTGGTCCTGAATGAGCAATTAGACCCTTTGCACCTGAGAATAGGCGCTTATGGGTGCGTGCGCTGTTGTGTTCTAATTATGTAATATGGTGACCAGTTGGTGATGAAGGCAGGTGGTCCACCGGAAGTGTGGGGCTGTGTCACACCAGATCTCCTCTTCTCTTATCTGATCTCCTGTTCTCTCACCAGATCTCCTCTCTTCTCACCAGATCTTCTCTCCTCTCACCTGATCGCCTCTCCTCTCACCAGATCTCCTCTCCTATCACCAGATCTCTTTTCTCAGGCCAGATCTTCTTTCCTCTCACCAGATATCTTCTCCTCACACCTGCTCTCCTCTCCTCTCACCAGGTCTCACTTCTGACCAGATCTTCGTTCCTCTCGCCAGACCTTCTCTTCTTTCACCAGAGCTCCTCTCTTCTTTTCTCACCAGAACTCCTCTCCTCTCACCAGATCTCCTACCCTCACCTGATATCCCCTCGCCGCCAGATCTCCTATCTTCTCACCAGTTTTCCAACCCCCCTACTTGATCTCCTCTCGCCAGATTTCCTATCCTCTCACCAGACCTCTCCTCTCACCAGACATCCTATCCTCTCACCAGACCTCTCCTCTCGTCAGATCTCCTATCCTCTCACCAGACCTCTCCTATCGCCATATATCCCTCTCCTCTCACCAGACCTCTCCTCTCGCCAGATCTCCTATCCTGTCACCATACCCTTAATTTCACCAGATTTCCTCTCCTCTCACCAGATCTCCTATTCTCTCACCTGATGTCCTCTCCTCTCGCCAGATCTCATATCCTCTCACCAGACCTCTCCTCTCGCCACATCTCCTATCCTCTCACCAGACCTTCAATTTCACCAGATCTCCTCTCATCTTACCAGATCTCCTATCTTCTAACATTTGATTACGTAATTAGCTGTGATCTATAATATTATTGAATAGACTAGATAAGAAATGCGTAGCCTGACATGCAAGTACTAATACAGAGGTGTTTATATGTAGAACAGCAAAAATCTCAGAAATTGTGAATCCCCGAGTTCAAATTTTGACCCTACGAAGTTAAGAGAAGTCATAAAAGGACATGCAGGACATGGGCTATAATTATCTGGGGCCGAGGTGCGTTTCACTAAAAGCAAAAGGGGGTCATATTGACCCCTTCGATACTTCTAGTGTTAAATACATGTACCAAGTCACTTATGTACGGGTAGTTCCTGGAGCCCACTTCTGCAGTACTTACACCATCGTTTTTCGTGTATATTACATATATGTATAATATGTCTATTGTCTAACTAGTATATTGTTTTCGTAATTTGTGAACATGTTTTTTGCAGTTTTTAGTTTATTAGGCATTTGTTAATAATTGTCTTGTATGCAGTCAGTATAAACGCGAGTAAAAACGCTGGGTCACTTAGGAGGACAAAGGAAATTATATATGTTTTGATGCCGTTGCATGTTAAACTGTACAGTCGCTGTTGTAAGAATATCAAGAAAGTTATCATCAATAATAATTAATATAATCTGCTGTGAACTGAATTGGCTTGGTCGACTCTAACCTAGGCAGATTAAGCCAATCCGAATCTGAACTAACATAGCCACGCTGATCTTGCTTACTTTGATTCAGTGTAATCTAATCTAATTTCATCCAATATGATCTGACCTGAACCGATTTAATCAGTTCTACATTCTACAGTCATAGTAATGTAGAAAACGAAATAAAGGATCGAATCAACGCAGTAACTCCCTTCTGGGGCGTAAGTCATGCGACCATCGTAGTAGTCAAAAACCTATTGGGATCTGATTATCTCATCTGTGTTCCGAAGTGTTTTTGGTAAATTAGCATAAAAGTCAAGAGATTTGTTCGGTTTTAGTTCCTGTCACAACGTCTACATCAAGTGGCCAAGGTAAACTAGGATAAAACGGCAACTTGCAAACACTATGCTAAGTCCTTTTCTTAATTTCAAGTACTTGTTTTACATGCAGTCAGTAAATCGAAATCTGTTTGTGATGAATAGCCCTCCACGACGACAACCAAAAATGATGAATGCCACTATGCGCATTTGAATCACGGATTCGATAATTCCGTTGCCTGAGATAATCAACTCTACATCAATCTATGCATGACCACAGACAAATCAGTGACGGAAGATAGTTTTAGGTGGATTATTAACTACTTGTAGGCTTTGACATTTTGGCTTTGACATTTTGTATTTGTGCAACAGTTACGATCACAAGCATTCGATTCAAAGTGACCATTAACTTAATAAAGTTTGCCTAGTTTCAAATCATGTCTCAAATTTACCGCGGCATTTTCTGTTCCAGTAAGTAGCAAAATCTGAGCAGTTCCTTAGGTTATTCTTCATAGGTAGCCATGACTTTAAAGTCTGCATCAAAAATGGATTACTAATCCTCTTCTTTGCCGGCTCTTCTTCCTGCTGTCACTGTAGGCCTACTCTTTTATAGCTGAGCACGATATGGAGTTAAGGTCGAAGCTTCTCTATGCTCTAGCTTGGGTTTGAACCCCGAATTCTCCTTTTAATTTTCATGTGGGGCTCAGAGATTTTGACGATTCATATACCTAGGGGCCTACATCATTTCATTTCCTCGATGGATCAAATTGCAATATTGACTTATGCCTATCTATTTTATCACGCCTCGACATCCGCTTAAGAATATCCCTTCAAAGATTACACACTCGTTTTCTATTGTTTTATTTTGGAATCTGTTAGATGTGTCTGCGAGATCTATTTTTAAGCTTTACCAGAATCTGATTCGCTAACTGTATTCCCGAACATTATCAGCCTCGTAGATAGAAAGTAAATAACTGCAACTATTGTCAGAATTGTTGTATATAAATTAAATTTTTGTACTGATTTCTTTCACGTCTGGATTTGTTACGCATCGCTTAGCAATCGTGATATACATATATAAAATATAGTTTGATTTATTAATGTCGTGCACTAACAATTGCTTTAAATTTCAGTGAAATTGTTTGAGTTTGGTAATGTATTATTTTCTGGATTATTATTACTGTTATTTG
>JACEVL010003885.1:0-11040 GCA_020284085.1 Aporrectodea caliginosa
CGGAATTCGTAAGATTCGATGCTATTGTCGTCAGACATCGCCGCTCCGATGTCCAACATTTCGCTAGCTATATCAACTGTTGCCATTATAATACTATTAACTATTGGTAATTTTTAGACTTTAATTGTTTGAGACAATTTCAAATAAAATTAATTTCTACCCAAAAACAGGCCCTTTCCTCGGCGATTTACCGCTTGTAGAGTTTTGAAGCCAGACCCAGCAATAAGGCTATTTATATCAGTTGCTGAACCGGTTGATTGGCTGCAAGTTGCTTTAAAAATTCAATGCTCTTTTCACTGAGTGCCTTTTCAAGAGGTATTGGAAGTGCAGCAGCGGGTTGCGGGTTGTACACAGGTTGTGCAGCGGCGGCAGCGGCAGCGCGTCTTGCCTTTACTGCATCAACAATATTTCTGACTGCAGATGCGGTTGTCGCACCAGCCTTAGCCACACTACCAGCCACATTTGCAACATTTGTGATTGTGTCCTTATTTCTCGAGATAAAATTACCAACCCGACCAAAAGCGCTGGCAATTTTGGGTATCCAGTCGAAAAGCCCACCACCCATAACCCGACGCCGTTTACGCCTCGATCTAACTCCAAAGACATACATGCCTTAATCTTATAGTTATACGCCTCGTATATGAAATCTTATATTTATACGCCTCGTACATGAAATCTTATAGTTATCGTTTCACCACGGAGGTTTAATTGTTCACCGTTCTGGTCTGTCAACCACACTCTCATGCGCTGTACATGACCAGCTGGTGCCACAGGCAGGTATACCAGGTTATTCGGCGACTCTACTATCTTATAGCCAGGCGAAACATCTGGAAAGAAACTGTAGACTACTGGCGTCTGGCTACCATTGCGGTATGACCCAGAGATGATATCGCAGTTGACGAGAATGGTGTTTACCTTGAGAATATCAACTGGCGTTATCTCCCTCATGATAGCCAGATTGTTGATGAGTTTTAGGATTAAAGCCTAGCATAGACCTGATTGTAGATTGGGAGAAGTTTACACGGTAATTAGCATTCGTAAGTCCACATAAGCTCGCAGGGTTGAGCTGTTGGCTCCCACTGTGATATAGTGGGATTGCGGAATTACGGTGTTGTCTCCAGTGACCATTCCGTTCGAGTTGTCTTTGAGATTGCGGCGTTAATCTGTGGAATCTCGTAACACCCTTCAGGAAGCGTGATTAGAAACCATGTTGTACCAGTGTTGTTGCTGTAGACAAACTTGTTGTTGGTTCCATCAAGATTCGGAATCGAATTGTAAGTTTCAAGGTTCACAAGAGCAAGTTCAAAGCGTTTGTTGGGATTGAGGTGCAGCGGTGGTGAGAAATTTGTGGTATAGTCGGTTTGATCTGAGGAACATATAATGCTAAAGTTTTCTTTAGGGAGCGTCAGGTCTCGGATTTCTTTGAGAATTTCTTCAAGGCGTTCCATGTTGCCAAATAATAATGCAATAATAATTTGATGATTAATAAGGTATAATAAATAATAATCACAGATTATTAACATAATACTATTATCATTATACCGTCAGCAAACTTCGGTTCAACTGGAGTGCTAACTCTTTGTGGATCAAACCAGAACGAAGCAGTTCGTCAAGAATGGCTGAGATCTCGTTGTCAACACCAGTGTTACCAGCCGTTCTAGAGGCTATCAAAAGCTGTAACCTCTCTACAAGGGCGTCTGGGTTGTTGTAATACTGTACAGAACACCCGAACCTTGGGTCAGCTTGAACTTTTTGCTTTTTCTGCCGTGAACTGGAAGCCCTGAAAGTTGAATGAGTTTCTTAAAAGTTTCAATTGCTTGAGGGGCGTACTGCTTGGTCTTAACGAAACGCTTCGTCAAAAGGCTGTACAGCGATTCATCAGCGGGTGCTTCGTAAACGAGGTTTCCACCTTTAAACGCCCTCAGAGAACCTGCAGAGAGAGCAACTGGGTCGATTAAGAGATCACCAAATTTGTTGTTCTTTAGCTGTAGAGGTGAGATTGGAACAAACCCCTTTGCTCTTTTGGTGAGCTTGTGTCCCTTCGACAATAAACGAATTCGTTCTCTATAAGCGGCTAGGGCTTTGATTTCAACATCCAGCTCAGTCTCTCGATCTCTATCTCCGTCTTTTTTCGCTTTTCTTTTCTCAGCACCTAGGACACTTCTATTATACTTGTTAATTCGTTCTATGATCTCTTCAATGCCTTGCTCTTCAGTCAGGTTGAGCTCGCTTGGACGCACAAAACCATATCTCTCAATCACAACGATATTCAGACCTTGGTTGGGATTAAAGAGTAATGTTTGCGGATTTTCAGGTGCTGGGAGCGCCGGTGTTAATCTCCAAATATCGACGCTATCGGGTTAAAATTAGCCTCGTCTACAATCTCCCTTGGTAAGTGCTCCAAAGCGCTTGTAACTTTTTTAATCTGTGGTTCGTAACACCCTGCTTCAGTCTACAACCATTGCGGTATCTCCCAGAAATGATATCGCAGTTGTCTCAATGGTGTTTACCTTGAGAATATCAACTGGGTTATCTCCCTCATGATAGCCAGATTGTATAGTTTTAGGATTAAAGCCTAGTTAGACCTTATATGTGAATGCGGTCATGTTTACTCGGTAATTAGCATTCGTAATCAGTCCACATAAGCTCGCAGGGTTGAGCTGTTGGCTCCCACTGTGATATAGTGGGATTGCGGACTTTACGGTGTTGTCCCAGTGACCATTCCGTTCGAGTTGTCTTTGAATTGCGGCGTTAATCTGTGGAATCTCGTAACACCCTTCAGGAAGCGTGATCGTAAACCATGTTGTACCAGTGTTGTTGCTGTAGACAAACTTGTTGTTGGTTCCATCAACATTCGGAATAGAATTGTAAGTTTCAAGGTTCACAAGAGCAAGTTCAAAGCGTTTGTTGGGATTGAGGTGCAGCATTGGTGAGAAGTTTTCGGTATAGTCGGTTTGATCTGAGGAACATATAATGCTAAAGTTTTCCTTAGGGAGCGTCAGGTCTCGGATTTCTTTGAGAAGTTCTTCAAGGCGTTCCATGTCAAAAATAATAATCACAGATTATTATTTTTAATAAATAAATCTTTAATTATTTTCCAGCTAATCTTGGATTAAGCCCAATCACGAGATTATTAAGATAATAATACTATTATTATCATTATACCGTCAGCAAACTTCGGTTCAACTGGAGTGCTAACTCTTTGTGGATCAAACCAGAACGAAGCAGTTCGTCAAGAATGGCTGAGATCTCGTTGTCAACACCAGTGTTACCAGCCGTTCTAGAGGCTATCAAAAGCTGTAACCTCTCTACAAGGGCGTCTGGGTTGTTGTAATACTGTACAGCTACACCCGAACCTTGGGTCAGCTTGAACTTTTTGCTTTTTCTGCCGTGAACTGGAAGCCCTGAAAGTTGAATGAGTTTCTTAAAAGTTTCAATTGCTTGAGGGGCGTACTGCTTGGTCTTAATGAAACGCTTTGTCAAAAGGCTGTACAGCGATTCATCAGCGGGTGCTTCGTAAACGAGGTTTCCACCTTTAAACGCCCTCAGAGAACCTGCAGAGAGAGCAACTGGGTCGATTAAGAGATCGCCGAATTTGTTACCCTTTAGCTGTAGAGGTGAGATTGGAACAAACCCCTTTCCTCTTTTGGTGAGCTTGTGTCCCTTCGACAATAAACGAATTCGTTCTCTATAAGCGGCTAGGGCTTTGATTTCAACATCCAGCTCAGTCTCTCGATCTCTATCTCCGTCTTTTTTCGCTTTTCTTTTCTCAGCGCCTAGGACACTTCTATTATACTTATTAATTCGTTCTATGATCTCTTCTATGTCTTGCTCGTTAGACAGGTTGAGGTCGCTCGGACGCACAAAACCATATCTCTCAATCACAACGATATTCAGACCTTGGTTGGGATTAAAGAGTAATGTTTGCGGATTTTCAGGTGCTGGGAGCGCCGGTGTTGCTTCTCCAAATATCGCCGCTATCGGGTTATAATTAGCCTCGTCTAAAATCTGCCTTGGTAAGTGCTCCAAAGCTCCAGTAACTTTCTGCAGTTCCTTGGATGTCGCCGCCTGTGCTTCAGTTGTTGCTGTAGCAATTGGTTTGAAAAGTTTAGTCGCATCGTACAGCAAGTCAGCCTCTCCCAGTTTTTCATCCACGAATCGCTGTCTCAATCGGTTCCTACGAGCTAAATAGTCTTGTGTAAACGCGTCACGCTCTTGTTTTGTTGAAATTTTTGTCCACATCATGAAAAATGTAATATATTATTTGCAAATTATATGTTTACTTTATGTTAAATATATTTACAAAATATGTTTACTATATGTCAGTTCTTTAAATACTTGCCATGGGTTTATAGAAACGATCGAACCCGCAGCGATATTTACCATCGTAAACTTTTGAAGTTAGATCGATGACCGCGAACCCATATGGTTGGGCCGCACACTCGCTGAAGAATTTTCTGAATTCGTCAAACGGCATGTCACCACCAACAAAAGTGTCGTGAATAGCTCTCAGATTTTTACCGTCTTGGTTGAAGAGTATAATTAAATTTGCATTATCACGAATCGCTTGCTTGGGAATCCGAAAGTAATTCTGAGTTAAGTAGAAACAGTCCGCTCCACCGTGTCTTCCCATAGTGAAATATTTCTCGATTGGCTCCTGTTTCTCCAGCATTACATCGTCAAAGACCATGATACTACGACTCATCATGATGTTCACGATTCTTACAAAGCGATTCGACTGGAATGATATCTTCAGACGACGAGTGAAACGAGGCCACTTCCTTTCCAGCAACTTTTTCCAACTCTGTGGCCCAGTCACGAAGGAATTGATATTTATCCTGCCCTAGAGACTTTGAGTAGAGGTGGAGCCGGTCAAAGCGTAGGAATCCCTTGTTGAGAAGGAAGTTCAGCAACAGATTCGTTTTTCCACAACCACTCGGACCGCAGATGATGCATCTTATACTGGATGGAAGCAACCAATGATGATGCCTCGTTCCATCGTCCTGTTCTATATCAAAGTTTATTATCTCCATATCAAAAACAAAAGAAATTTTGTTTTTTAAACAAAACTTTGTTTGTTTTTATAAACAAAACTTTTTGTTTTTTTTTGTTTTTTGTTTTTAAACAAATGGTATTATCAAACCAAACTAAAACAATGTATTGCCTCCGATGTAAAAGACACACTGAGACTTTAAATGAGACGACCACCGTTTTAAAGAACGGGCGTCCAGCCAAAAGGGGAACCTGTGCTGTATGTGGTATTCAGAAGTTTCAATTTTTAAGATCGCAAGGCACGCGAAGCTAAGCGAGTTCGTGGCGGTTCGCTGTTAAATAGCGCTCTAAACGCTCTACCACTGCCTGAAATGCATATGAGCCTTCCACCCGGTGCAGCTTCGGAAGATATTCCAGGAGGTTCGTTTCAGAACACTGGCAAATATTCCTATTGTGGACCATTCACCAAGCTCGACAAACGGTTGACGCAACGCTATCGCGGTGTTAACAAGCTCGACCGAGCATGCCTCGATCACGATGTGGCCTATGCTATCCATAAAGATACAACTGGGCGAAATCATGCAGACGACATCCTGGCTGCAGCTGCATCTAGGATTGCTCTAAATGATGAAATCCCAGAGTATGAGAAGAAAGATGCCCGGCTCGTATCGGCTATTATGTCATCGAAGTCGAAGATGGGGATGGGTGTTGGAGCCAGAGCAAAACGATGAACGGTTTGTTGCGTAAATGAAATGGAAGTTGCGTAAATGAAATTTTTCTTCTCTGTTGGAAATATATAACTTTACAAGAATATATAACTTTTATAACACCATGGCTAAACACCTTTCCTCAATATATTACAGCCCAAAAGGGTATTGGCGAGGCAAAGCCGCGGTAACAAAATTAGCCTCAGCCGCCAAGGTTTCCCCGGCTGTAGCTCGCGAATGGTTGAAGAAACAAGCCGTTTGGCAAATTTATCAGCCTGTACCACGACGAATTCCTCGTCCAATGTTGGATGAAGATAGGCCTAACACCGTTCATCAAGCCGATCTGCTGTATCTTCCTCATGACAAAGTTGGTCGTAAAAAGTACAAATATGCTCTGACCGTGGTTGATGTAGCCTCACGATACAAAGAGGCTGAGCCTTTGGTCGATAAAAGTGCTTCTGAAGTTGCAGCCGCTTTAGGCCGAATTTATAAACGGGGTCCATTGACTTGGCCTAGACTCCTACAGGTCGACCCTGGCCGCGAGTTTATGGGCGCCTTTAAACCATTGCTGACGAAGCACGATGTGCAAGTGAGGCGTGGAGAAGTTGGAAATCATCGCCAGCAGGGAATAGTTGAAAGATTCAATCGGACTTTGGCAGAGCGATTATTTGGCGCCCAATACGCACAAGAATTACTCCTTGCTGCACGGGGTTCCTCGGAAAGATCGGCTGAATGGGTACGCCGGCTGCCTGAGGTTGTGGCTGCACTAAACAACGAAACAACGCGTTTACTCGGAAAACATGGTATGGTTCCGGCTAAAGCCATTAAGGCTGATAGAGTAGTACAGAAACCCTCTCTTCCCGCTCGTCGTGCTGTTGGCCTGAAAGAACCGATTCTTGGACACGATGTTCTGGTCCGTTACTTGTATGCACCCGGCGAACTCGAGGGTGGTAACAGACGAGCCACAGATCCTAACTGGTCGTTGACCATACATGTTATTTCAAATGTTGTCCAACAAGCTGACCAGCCGGCATTGTATCATCTAGTAGATGGACCAGGCCGCGGATTTGTTCGCGAGGAATTGATCGTGGTACCTATAGACACTGAGTTGCCACCTGATAGAATTCTCAAGCTAAAAGTTCGTTGAGATATTCCTCTCTTCTGCTGATATATGCTCTTCTTCTTGATCAATTCCGAATTTCGTTTTGATAAATATAAAATTGATCTGATCAATTTTATAATGCCCGTATGCCCTTGTTGTAATCCCATCATCGGCTATCCACTTTTTTGTGTCCAGTGGGGAAAGGGATATCTTGTTTTGCTCGTACACACCAATCTCGTGCCCGCGACTTCGAATTGCAACCTGTGTGTGCCGCATCTGTTTTTGCTCAAACAAGCATTCTTTATACATCTCGTGATGTAGATCTTTCTTAACAACTGCTCTCTGAACACCTTTTGCCTTTCGAATTTCAGATCCGCTGGCTTGTAGAATCGAATACATCTTTGGGCGAAGTCCCACAAATTCGGCAATTGGAACTCCATTGCATTCATCTTTGAATTTTCCAACCACTTTCTTATTTTCTACATTGTGGTATGGGCTATCTCGCGGATATTCGCTGAGATCGTACGAAGTTTTATTGACCAACATATCGTCGTATGGATTCGGAGTTTCCACTTGAAATAGTAAACTATCGGTATCTGTATACAGAAGTTGGGCTTTTTCGCCGTACTGCGCTTTGACATCGTTGTACCAGAAGTCGTACATCAGATGTTTGGACAGATCTAGAACCGCCTGGCCGACATAGACCGGCCTGTTCAACTTCAGTTTGCCTTTTGTACTATGAATTGCAGCAAGTCCGCCATTGAAGATGCGATGCGATTGATAGGCTGGGTCGGCGATCAATTTACGAAGTTTGTCCTCTTGTGTTCCAGCCACTAAGTTGACTCTAATACGCGACGAAGGTTCTCCATCGTTTTCCCAAAGACTGCATTGTTAGCCAGTTTGAAGAAGTCCTTCTCAAAGTCAGAAGTTGATTTGGCTCTTAACTCTGTATTCATCTCGATGTACGGCTTCATCCAGGCTTCCTGTCGAAATTTAACAGCACGATGAATTTTACTGACTCGCATGCCCAACGAATGATATAGTTTGAGATTTCTGTAATGAACCACATATCGTTCCTTCTTTCGTAGGCTGGGAACCAACTTTACACAATCTGTGAACTTGCATCCCAACTGTTTCACGAGCAAGCTCTGATAGTCGCTCAACCAATCTTCTCGGACAGATAGGGTTTCTGGGGCTAATGGATAGTCGTTGTGGGCGTCATGGAGATGTTCCGGGTATTCAAGGTCCACTTCGAGTAAGAATCCTTCGGGGGCGTCGTCCGGTGTTGCCAGTATTTCGTTTAGAAAATCTGGCGAATCTTCACACCAACTAAATCCGCCGACTGGTAGCATTTGTTGCATAGCCCATCCGTACAGGTTATTTGCATCCAGATACATAATCCAGTTGTTTGGCTTCGTGGTATCGTGGTCAGGGCATTGTGGATTGTTGGCTTTTGCAAATCTCTGGGATACCATCGATACTCCACCTCGAAGACCTCTTTCAAAGAATAAATGCATGTCGATGTCGGTCAACAGTTCGAGTTCTACTTTTGTCTTTTTCAACAATGCATCCCAAGCCATTCCAGGTAGACTGAAGTAGTATGCTGGGTCTAGCTGATAATGCTTCATCGATGTGGCTCTGAAAGTTTCGAAAACATCAGCTAGTAGAAGCACATCAGTTCGGAGATACAGGTCGTGGTAGTCACCCATGGTTTTACAGTCAAACTCCTTCCAAACTCGTTGGGCGTGTTGGTAATCAGTGTCTGAAATGTCTTCTCTGGTTAACTTACTGTAGAATGCCTCCTTTGGTGGGAGCTGGTCTTCTTCGAAACGATTGTAGCTATCTATGTACTCATAGGGATAAACGCCTTTTCGCCGCAATAAATCTAGTTTTAAACTATGTGTCGCTGTGATTTTTAGATCATCCAGTGATAGATTGCTTGACAACTTGTCCAACGAACTATTTAAGAACTGGAGACTGTCGATGAACTGGAGCTGACCTAAGCTGAATGTCATATACTTCTCCATATTATTTGGGATACAGGTGATTTTATCAGCCTCGTAGCCAGTCATTGCTTGCATAATCAAATGGCTGTCATAGCCACGAAGATTGTGAAAGACCACTGGCACTTTGCATTTGTCTGGATATATGCGAAGTTTGAGATTGCATGCATTATGAGCTGCTCCACGAAAGTTACCAGTTATATGACAATGATCCCAGACTTTGTCCAAAACCAAAGTTTCTTTGTTTTCTAATACATCTCCGCAGATGTGACAATTAGTAGCCTCACGAAATGATTGGTGATCAGTCTCAGTCATGACCATCTTCGCTGCATTAGCCAGATTTTGTTGTATATTAGCTAACTCACCTTGTAGGCGATGAAGGAATTCCTCTACAGCATTCTCTCCGCGATAAAGTACGGGTTTGTTGAGAGACCATCACTTCGAACCACTATGTAACAGAAGCTGCATGGTTTCTGCTCGGCAATGAGTCTGGTGTTAGTTTCTTCCGAGGTCTTTGACTGGGATATTTAGTGCTTCAAAGTCAGCATAAATAATGTATGGAACTCGCATCTGTTTGTGGTGATTCTGAAATTTGAGTATATTTTTACCTTCTTCAGGCATCACAATCCGCTGTGGTTTCTTGCTAATGCCTTTACAATCTTTGATATGAGCATCTAGCAAGTCTTGCCTAGAGAATGGATGTATACAGCGGCGACATGGAAATAATTTGTGTTCATGTTTATTATGTTTATTTATAATTCGGCCTAGGTCTTTAATCCAGACATAATGCTGATTCTCACCGTCGGATAGTTGTAGAAGGTCAACATTGTGATAAGTGTGTTCTGGTTTGATACACGGATCGGATACAACCCCTTGTTCCACCCAAACACGCATACCGATACGCCTAGATTCTGTCGTTCAAATTTATCGATGCTGGTTACCTCTACTGGAAATTTGATTCCAGTGAAATCCAGCTTTTTGAGGTGGGCACGATATTTGCTTGGACGATGTGGGTTTTGCTCTGCTGGATACATTGCTGATAAAACTGCCCACTCAAAACAGCGGTTGTCATTATTTTGCACATTAATGACTGATCGAGGAGGTAGGTATTTTGGTGTTGGAAAGTAACTCTTACCTCGAATTGGTTTAAATCTCGCGGTACCAATGTCCAGTGCCACAACTCGCTTCACCCTCCAACCAGATCCCTCTCTGGTAAACCCCTCTAGATGTTTTAAAATTTTAGCCTTTGTCTCCTGCACGGACTTACAAGTTGCACCTGCATTGAGAACTTCATATGCCTTTGTCCTGAAATAGGCGGTCGTTTTAATTGTGTTGTCTGTTGTGAGTCCTAATTTTTCAAATTCAACTGTTAACATTGCTGAGTATTTTATACCATCATGTCTAGTCAGGTCTTTATTTATAAGGGTCTCAATGCTAGATTCCATTGCACTCAAGAATGATAGTGGATCTCTCTCTAATCCATGATCAAGAGGTACCACTGTGCGGTAATCTCTCAAAAACTTGTTGGCGAACTCTTTCTGTAGTAGAATAGGTGGTAGTGGAGCACCTTTATCCTGCCCATTAAACTCAGCTAGCAGCTGGTCAATGTACTCATCCATACTCGATGATGCCATAGATAGAAATTTATTTGTAATAATAACTTAACCTAGTCCTCTGTTCAATTGGTTTTTCATTTTTATTTTATAAGTTTATTTGTAATAATAACTTAACCTAGTCCTCTGTTCAATTGGTTTTTCATTTTTATTTTATTTTATTTTTATTTTTATTTAACCCGATTATTCAATGGAAATCGATGACAGTCGTTCCCACTCTTGTCTAAAGTCACGATGTAGCCCACCGCGGCGCTGTCTTAACTTGGTATTATAATAACCACACCGCTCACAAAGCGATATTAATGTCTTAACACCCTTCCCACACTCAGAACATGGTCTCGTTCCACCACCATTGCGAAGTTTTGCTAAATGAGCAAAACAATACTTTCCAATACATCTACGACAACAGAGAGTTGTTTTACCGAGTACTAGCCACTTACATTCGTTTTGTCCATACATTGTAAACTTTGTATATGTTTAAGTATTCATTTGTTTAATTTGTTTAATCCAAACCGCTTGTGTGGGTGTGGGTTGGGTTGGTTCAATGGTTGTATAATTTTGTTTGGGGTGCTGGGGGCCGATGTGAGGATAAAATTTAACATGTTTTAATGTTACACTGAATT
>JACEVL010003886.1:0-2500 GCA_020284085.1 Aporrectodea caliginosa
CCTCTCCCTATTTCTCTTCCTCCTCTTCCTCTCCCTATTTCTCTTCCTCTTCCTCTCCCTATTTCTCTTCCTCTTCCTCTCTCTATTTCTCTTCTCTTCCTCTCCCTATTTCTCTTTTCCTCTCTTCCTATTTCTCTTCACCCTTCCTCTCCCTATTTCTTTCAAGTTTTTCCTCCGCCTCTTTCTCCTATTCCTCCTCCTCCTCTTCCTCCTCCTCTTCCTTCTACTCCTCTTCCTCCCCTGTATTGTTAATAATTTTATTTATGAATTATAGGCTATATTAAAATATATATCTCATAGAATGAATCAATAATATAATAATATGCTTAATGTAATAAATATCAATGGCAATTATAAATATATATAATATTAAATTTATAATATATCAATTGGATTTTACATCCATCTACTTAACATATATATCACATATATCCGAATATTATAATTATATTGTTGTTCATTATGGCCTCCTGTGGATAGATGCATTTCCCGACCTTAATATATATGGCATAATAAAACGGACAACTGATTTCAGGCTATCCCCTCCCCCCGTACTTCGAACGGGCCTATCCCCTCGCGATCTCACCCTCCATTCAGCCTTTATCCCGTTCTTTTCATCCTTCTCCTCGTCTCGGTACATCCTGTCCTGCTGGGGGTACGATAAGACGTCCGGGCCATGCAGCCAGCCGGAGTAGGGGAGACAGGGGCGATCAGAGCCTGGCATCAAGGGAGGAAGACGGAGCCAATTCTCATCAGTATCATGATTATCGCAAACGCAGAGATTCATTTAATGTCTTTATATATGCACGCAAAATATTTCATGTACAAGATTTTGCCAAGAAATCTCTCGATATATTGTATAAATATATCTATCACTCAAATATATATATATATATCCATATGTAGGATATACTCTCATATATATATGAAATATGCGTATAGGCCTATACATATTTATAATATTATGTATAACATTGTATTATATATATATTTAAACATGTATATTAGGCATTTTGCAAATATGCCCAAATTTAATAAATATAAATGGGTCATAATACACAGCACAAATAATTACTTAATATCTCCGCATTGGCAAATCCAGCAACAATCCACACTTATATTTATATATAATATACATAAATGTGTATAAACATGTATACATATATACATATGTAAATACATATATATATATTAATGGGATTCGTGCAATTTAGGATTGCTAGACGGTCCGTAATTCATTGGTCTGTGGTTCGGTGTGCCGGAAAGAGCTGTCCGTCTGTCGGGACTCGGTTGTTGATCCAGTATTTTATGCCTGCCTGGTCGTCTTGTTATGAACCTGTAGCTCTCGAACTAAGTACATTACTGCAATAAAACACATTCTGGTCTACATTTAAATATGCGCTCAATTATTAGTTGACCTTAAGTTAACCTAACTTTTTCATTAAATTCTGTTTGATCTTTAGCCGTCCGTTATTATAGCCTACATTTAAAATCTCGCCTCACTTTCAATCCATTATGTTTGCGTAACAGTATTCCGTTTTCCTCGTAACGTAATATCCATTCGGTAGATATACCTGCGGCGCATTTGCTGCAGTTATACAATAATAATTTCTACTGTATACGGACTAGATTAAAGAATGAGATTTAGCACACCGTAAGCTTAGTTCTGTCAGCCCTATGTCAGGATAATGATGATGATGATGATGAGTATGATGATGAGTATGATGATGATAATGATGATGATGATGATGACGATGATGATGATGACGATGACGATGACGATGACGATGACGATGACGATGACGATGACGATGAGGTGGTGTTGATGATGATGGCGGTGGTGGTGGTGGTTGTTGGGGTGGTGGTGGTGATGATGATGATGGTGGTGGTGATGATGATGCTGATGGTGATGATGACAATGATGATGATGATGGTGGTGGTGGTGGTGGTGGTGGAGGATGGGTGGTGGTGTTGATGATGATAATGATGATGGTGGTGGTGATGATAATAATGATGATGATGATGATGATGATGATGATGATGATGGGACGTGTGCACTTGTTATAGCGCCCCTTCAAGATTTCTACTCAGAGGCGCTACAGCGCGGACACTGAATCTGAGTTTCACGCCGAAGCGCATGAGCAATTGCGAGTGAAGGACTTGCCCAGGGTCCCTACGCGGCGGATTGAGGTGGATTCGAACCCGCAACACTCCGGCTGCAAGGCACCGAACATACCCCCTACACCATGCACCGCGCCCCACGGCTATGGCTTCTGCCACGGAAGTGAACTCGATTCCTGGGCTTCTTATACGTTCCAAGTGCCGAGACATGGACCAATTTGCGACGCACTGTCACCCTCCTCATCCCCGCAGAGTTCGGGAATGGTTTAGGGGACCTTCTCTAGGGACTGTCGACGACAGACATATAAGCAATGCAAGGGAAACAATATCTTCCTCACCGAGCGGATAAGTTGTGTGATTATATACAAATAAATATACA
>JACEVL010003886.1:7500-12832 GCA_020284085.1 Aporrectodea caliginosa
CATCCCAAAGGTGAAAATGCAGACGGAATACGTAGTGGTATTACACCTGCGTTCTGTATGCACCTGCTTTATGCATTTGCTGGTCCATGAGAATTTCAGAAAATCTCCCAAACTCTTACGATATATACTGCTTCAAGTCTGGCTTCAAGTCTTGAGATTCACTACTGAACCTGCGTGACAACGGCATCCATATTCAAAGCATTGTTCTAAAATGATTCCTCATTGTTTGTTATTGTCACACAGTTTAATAGCTGCATTCAAACAATACTGAAGATTACTTAAAGAAATCTTACCTTCTGCGTTATTTTAAGTCGGAAGATTAATTATTAATTATCAGTTACACTCATTTCCCAGCAACTCAGTTCCCATCTTGGGTTTCGAAGCAAAAGCAGCTACAAAAGTAGCTACAAGAGCAGTGAACTACTCTCTATAACTAGTTACAAACTATTAATTATGCTACTTTTATAGTAGGCTAATTACAAATTAGTCGTAGGTAAAATACTTTTAAACTAGTCACAAACATTTTGTAGGTATTACTACTTTTAAAGCAGTTATTAATTAGTTGTAGGCAAACTATTTTAAAGTATTTAAAGTTAGTTGTAGGTAAACTACTTTAAAGTAGTTATAAATTATTTTAGTACTTTGCAAACTACTTTTTAATTATAAGTTAGTTACCCAACACTACTTAGCGTCTAACACACTTAGCACATTGCGCAGTTTTAGCGTCTATGGTAAAATTTATGATAGTGCTATATCTGTAAAATATACATGTAAATTACGCCATCGCTTGGTTGACCAATCGCAAGTTAATGTCGGTTATCTGGCCAATCACATCTAATCAACATTCTGCTATCCAATGGCGTTGTCGGATGCCTGGTAATCCTATGGACATTGGTCCGGGTATCCGGCCAATCAGTCGTCTCCAGAATAAATCGAGCTGTCGGTGTTCCATCTACATTGGCTACACAGCGGATCGAAAATATCGAACGCCTTTCGCAGTTTCTCCGCTTTGCATTATCGACCAGCATTGATGAAGCTGAATTGGAAGTCAGTGAGTCGCCACTTCCAGTTTCGACGACAACTAATTAACTACCAGTCGTAGATAACCGTGGTCGTAAGAGGGCCGCATGCGGGGGCTGAACGCCAGGGCGTGTTTTGTGTTCGAAAACTCTACCGTAAAATGATGGTTCGACTATCGCGTGCACCAAATTTTTTATGTGAAATATTGCCGAGCCTTTAGATTTATGGAGAAAGTGATGTACTGTGTTGTTGGGAGACACTTCTATGGTAATCGATTCTGGGGCGTGAAATGTCTGGTGTGAGTCATTTGGTCTAGCACGAAACTCTGACATTTAAGTTATGTTATCCTACTTGGCCTTATACCTTACCTTAATTATAATGTATTTGGTCATTTATAAAGCATTTCTCACAGTATAAGCCTTTCAGAAGCTCTCCCAGTGCGAGGTACAGTATACCCTAGAGAAAACAGGAAGGTTTAAGGTTAGTGACAGAGACAGAGATGCCACCAGAGAGGATGTTAGAGCGTAGAGAAGGAGGAAGTCGATTCCATAGGGAGGGACCTATGCATGCAAAGGATCTGGATTGAGCCATTATAGTCGTAACACGGGGAACGAAGAAGTCAAGCCGGTCAGAGGATCTGAGAGGACGTAATGAAGTGGCAGAGAGGTGACCGAGAATTTGGTGACAAAGATATTTTGGAGCAAGACCCAGTTGGGACTTGAGCACGAGAATGAGAACTTTAAATTGGATGCGCGCAGAGAGAGGTTCACTTTACCGTTTGCTACCTGAAATGATCTTACCGTACCTTTTCACAACTTTCTTCATCGTAATGTTCGTTACCTTTGCCTTACTTACCTTACCTGTTATCATCGTAATTTCATTTGTTACCTGACTACCTTACCTTTCCCTACATGATCTTTTCATTATTTCTATTTACCAATCTTAACCACATTTTGGATATAATTATATTCATTAATTCATTTTGTCAGTTACCAAACATTAACAGGATGTACTATTGATGCAGCCTACTTAAAACTTTATTGCACCACTGAAATTTGAAGCGCTGATCGAGTACCGCACCATTTGTATAGAGAACATTATTCTAGTACTTCAATAGGTTGCAGGAGATCCAAGGCAGTTGTTTGCAAGACGATGGTTTTATTGACTCCAATAATTATGTTGCAAAGTTCGTATGGTAGGATTAACGATTGAAGCAGTAACCTTGGATTCATCCTGTACACAGATGCTTGTCTCTTAAGAGTGCAGCATAATAATGTAGCTAAGATAAGTTACAAAGTTATAGCAACAAAAACTAAGCGACAATGGACTGTGTTTTAGAAATTTACATAAATCAACAACAACGGCAATTACAATTCAATTCAAAATTCAAAATCAAATCAACTTTATTGTTCACCGCTTCAATTCAGTGTTTACGATGCTAACACAAATTTTTTTCAATTCCAGTGACAATGGATACTAGGCTACCCTAAAGAACCTCAAGCTACAATTATATCATGTAATTGATGGTTTCAAAAATCAATTGCAATTATCAGATTATAATTGAATTAAAATTGAAACTGACCCAAGCCTGTTCTTTGCCCTGGCTTTTGTTACTGTTGTAACGTTTTGATTGTGTTACAGTTCCTGACGGTTGCGAGTAAGTTCATGCGTATCGTGAACCTCGTCTGCCTGATACTGCTGCTTGGTCACTGGAACGGATGTCTCCAGTGGCTCGTTCCTATGCTACAAGACTTTCCGCGTGACAGCTGGGCTGCTCTCGAAGAACTACAGGTATACTCGTTGAGTTACTCCACCATGTTTGACTGAGCGGATTGCAAAAAGCCCCAGCCGTAAATGCATAGACCACATGGTGTAATTGTCCTAACCTATAAGGAATGGATGCGTTTCAGTCAGTTGGCAGCAATTCACTGATCAACGTATTCATTAATGCTATAATGGAAGAGAAATCTGTCATAGTGTCAACATTCCTGTTACGCATAGCCGGCATACAAGGATGAGTACCACCACTTCGATAGGGGGCCACACCAAAATCTTACACAACGCACTAGAATGGACAGAGGGTGGGAGGTAGGGAAGGAGGGATAGAGGAACGGAAGAGGCAGGGTTAGAGGGAGCTAGGGAGCGAAGGGGAGAGGAGCTATGGAGCGAAGAGTAGAGATGGACGGACGGCTGTAGGTAGGAAGGCAGGGACGGACGGACGGAGAGAGGGTGGTAGGGAGGAGTGAGATGGACAGACGGTTGTAGGTAGGATGGAAGGGATGGATGGACGAAAGGAGGTAGGGATAGAGAGACGACAGAAGAGAGAGGGAGAGGATTTACGTCAATCGCATATCACGTGACGGCGCATCTCTTGACATTTTCAAATTATTTTTTGACCGTCTTAGGACGGGCAAACATCTAATTCTATTATAATCTGATCTTATAGAATGTCTCTCAACTATACTAATCTATGGAATTATGTAATTGTAATTGTAACTGGACATTTATATGGCCCCCAGTAAAAGATCAAACTAATCTGTGCCGGCCATATCATATCAAATTAAGAACTAGAAATACATCAATTCGCAAAACAGTAGACTCGAAGAGTCACCAGTTGCGGGTCCACCAACGCGCACACGTGTTCGTTAATCGTATTGTACCTATTGTGTGCTTGCAAATGGGCGTGGCCTAAATTGCGGTAGCTGTGGCGGCCATGTCGGAGTGCAAGCACGGAAATATTATTTTGTTGTGCAGCGTTTAAGTAAAAACTGTTGTCAAAGCACTCGAAGAAGTTGTTAGAAGAACGTTTCTTGTAAGGTTATCGTGAATTAATGGTGTCGATCCGTATACCTTCACATCTAGCAGTCTTAGCCTATACACTTCGTGACTTCAGACGATTGAGATGCCGGATTTCTTCAACGTTGTGGTAGGTACTAGTATTTGTTATGTTAGTCCCAGATGTTAGCGTCACTTCAGTAACATTTAAATTTTAATTGGTAAACGTGTAGTTTAGCGTCGTAAATTAGGCAAACTTATAGTATCGTGGGCTGAAGAATAATTATACGGTATCTTTGTGCATGCTGCGCGGACGGTACCAGGTTTTCTAATGACGACCCCAACATGGCCTTCTAGATTATTGTTAAATCCAGAGGGCCATGCCCTAACCCTGACCCTGACGGGCCTAACCGACTCTCACGACGCCTAACCTGACCCTAACCGACACTCACGATGTCAGTAAACTTATGCACTATAATTCTTCAGCCCCCGATTCTATAAGCTTGCCGTAAATTATTATTCGCCATTGCAGCATTGCTTGGGTTTCAGCATTGGTCGAATACAAGTGGGATTAACTATTCTTGCTAAAGAGAAGTCAGATGGATGAAAATAATTTTTGCTTAAATAGAAGTGGGCCTGATGAAATCTTGTTAAAATAGAAGCTGGACTGATGAAAAATTATTCATAATGGTCTGCACAAAACGACATTTAACATCTTGAGACCAAAACAACATTTAACATCATGAGACCAGCACAGACATATTTTTCTTAATTATTTTCTCTGTTACGCGCTTTCCATTTTGTTTATGCGCGCTATAAATGACAGTTTAATTAATAATAATAATAAATAAAGTTGTATTGATGAAAAATAATTCCTGCTTAAATAGAAGCTGGATTGATGAAATGAATTCTTGCCCAATGGAAGCTGGATCAATTGAAAGGATTCTCGCCAAAGTAGAAATTATACTGATGAAAAATAACTGTGCGAATAATTTACGACGCTAAACTACACGTATGAATGTATGTATGTATGAGCACTTGTTATAGCGCCCCTTCAAGATTTCTACTCAGAGGCGCTCCCGACTATACAGCACGGACACTGAATCAGAGTTTCACGCCGAAGCGCATGAGCAATTGCGAGTGAAGGACTTGCCCAGGGTCCCTGCGCGGCGGCTTGAGGTGGATTCGAAACCCGCAACCCTCCGGCTGCAAGGCACCGAACATACCCCTACACCACCGCGCCCCCACGTTTACCTTTTAATTCATTAACTCATTTTAACTGTCTTAGCTTCATCACGTCGTAGTGTGACATAATTTTTTTAATTTGTTCATTGCAACATATCTGTGATTGTGAAAGAACAAGTTTTTGACAGTTCCGAGTGATATGCTAGTTTACTATTGAAACTCTTAATAGAATTAATTATGTATTCCATGAAATGCTGGAAGGTTTTACAGCTCATGCTCTTGCTTAGCAAGTATGGGTCCTTGGGTTATGAGATCGGTTACAGGAAAATCGGTTATAATTAGCAAGTATGTT
>JACEVL010003887.1:0-11533 GCA_020284085.1 Aporrectodea caliginosa
CCCCTATCTCCTCGACAGCTGGATACCGACTGACTGTCACGGAATCTAACTATCAACTGCGCGTGTGGCCGCTCTCGTGAGAACCGAACTACCCTAAGTGTGGGAAAGTCGACATCAAAAGAAACTACGGCCGTCGCAGCCCACCCGGAGAGTCGGCGTCGCTGTCATAGGACCGTCTCCTTGTACGCCTAACTGTCTGTCTTTCTACTTGTCGCTAATATGTGTCGGTACCTCTACCTCTGCTCAACCCACCAGCGACACCTGGCGAGGACGCGTTGGAAACACGCTTTAGCGCTCAAGTCGGTCTCCCTTTGAAGTGTCGCCGACGACCGCGGCCTGTGTCCCTATGCGTGTCTGTCCGTGTCAATGACAGCGCGTTTCTATGTGTCGCTCTCTGTCGCGATCCTTTTAAGTACTTCTCTTGCCTCTCCTTTAGTCGTCACCTACCGCAGTAAACTGTGGGACCGAGGCGAACTGTACTAAGAGGACCCTCGTCGCGACAGCGACATCGAGCCGGTCGTCAAGCGGCGCGTCGGTCGCGTCGGAAAATGGCGGCGATTCAAGATGGCCGACACCGGCGCGTCGGTCGCGTCGGGAAATGGCGGCGATCCAAGATGGCCGACACCGGACGTAACCCCGAGTTATACGCGGGCGTTACAGGAGTTCATGCTGTACCAGAAGAAGAACAGTCCATGTAGCTAGACCTGAGGCAGCCATGGGTATACGAGGTGTTTTCGACTTCAGTTTCTTAGCCTCAGCATATGAGTGCAGGTGGTCAGTGTACTCATTATAGCTGAGTTGGCCAGAGGGCACAAGTGGAGAAGAAATCTGAGAGAGGAAATTTCTGCCCTGGCAGGGGATTTGAACCCCAACCTGTTGCTTGACAGTCCAGCATGCTAACCACTAAACTATTGCCACCTAAAATACCAGCTGCTGTAATAGTGAATGGTATTGCTTGGGTGTTGGTTGTGGAGAGATCAGTTAAAATTCCAGGTGCACGTCTCTTAACCTACTTGTTTCATCTGTAGTGAAACAAGCGGGTTCTCTGACGTCACTTTTGTAGACACTGAGACACTTAGAATTTTCCATTTATGGTTATTTTCTCTGTTCAGCCAGAAGTTTAAGGACCTGAGAGGCCTTTACTGCTTAGATTGACAGTTTGGTGAGGGTGTCATGTAGAAGATGCATCTCATGAGTTCAATCCATTTCGACAGTTCCATTGTGTAGTCATAATCGTAAACCTCAAATTTGTAAATTGCTACTTTACAGCTAAATGCAGAGCACAAATTTATTCATGAGCACTGTGTTATGATATGGGAAGCCATGGTTGACCTAAGTACAGTTTAGTAACATGTGTTTGGGTTACATGTAGGGTTGTTAATATCGGTTTTTTTGGCAAACCGATTATCGGTTTTAGAAATCTGATTTTAAACCGATTATCGTTTTTTTATTGGCCTTCATAGAAAATGTAATATATTATCATATAATGCAAGTTACTGAAAACCGATAATCGCTATGTACCGTAACGTACACGTGCAATACACGTACGGGTTCTACTATTACCTCGTTGGCTGTGGAAGACTCCGCTTTATATATGAGGCAATAATACGTCGCTGTGGGGGTTCTACTATTACCTCGTTGGCTGTGGAAGTCTCCGTTTTATATATAAGAGGCAGAATTCGATAATCGTTTTGTCAATAATCAAAACCGATAATCGTTTTCAAAACCGATAATCGGATTTCCGATTATCGTTTAACATCCCTAGTTACATGTTCTTTCGCTTAACACACGCTAGAGACATGCGTCCTAAGGCAAGGAACTCTGGATATTATTAATCAAGAAGTTTAATTGACGCCAATTGACTTTACAAATATTTAAGAATAAATTACGCCACTATCTGATTCATCTAGACATTTGAATGAATGCTATTTACTGTTATGGGTGTTTAGTTAAGTTCTATTAGTTAAGTTATCTTAATTTTTGTCTAATTCCTGTCTCCGAAAGCAAGCTTGCTGTCATGTGTTATCGAGACTTTTTATTTCATTAACTGGGTGGCCCTATTTAGCGGGATAATCCATCCCTTCAGGGTCCTCCACTTGGTAACCGGAACGTCGTTGAATGATAACTGCCATAATTGTAAATATGTTGTCGGTTACAGGAAAAATAAATTGAATTGAATTGAAATTGAAATTGAAGAAGTCCTTGCCTAAAATTGCTAATTGCTAACTGTGAGCGCACGGACTAGTTAGCAGTCTTTCTTCATGACACCTCGCATGTTACTCTCTCACTCTCTATATGTCTCTGTGTGTCTGTCTGTCTGTCTCTCTTGTGCGTGTATTTACTTATGCATGTGACAATTTCCTGTACAGCATTTCCTTTCCTTTTCCGTTTCCTCTTTATTTTGATTGCTTTTACGTTGCTGAGAGAGTATAACGCATATGAACAATTTCACGCTAAATATATATTATTAGTTTCTATATTTAAAAAATTATATTTATCATTTTGGTTGTTCTAGCATTGGCCTAATATTAGAAATGGCAGATAACAATCACCAACTCTGTGCCACACAAAACTAATTACTATAAATTATATACGAGGTTAAGGAACTCCAACCAAAGTTTCAAACTAGGCCTATAAAATAGAAATAACAGGCTTGAAACACAAAGAAAAGAAACTACAGGACCGTAGCTATTGAACAAATTAAAAAAATAACAAAATCAGGCACTCAAAATAGCACAATGGCATTGTTATTTAATACAAGAATAAAAAAATTGAAATGCAATTAATTAATTGTAATCAATTACTTTTAATAATATTGCTTAGGAGTGGCAAAATGGAACACAAATATATATAATCTGATCTCTTTGACATCAGTAGCACTGTAATCATTATTCTTAAACATCAATTGATGCAGTATGAAAATCAGAATTCATAATTCAGGTCAGAATCTAATCGATCAGAGAAGCAAGAAACAAGTGGCCAATTCTTCAAGCACAAGAAATTAAATTTGAAAATCTAGCCAGGAGCAACGCATTTCAAGACAGACAGCAATGTTCCCTCTAAGCTGTGCTTGCGCGTGTGCGCGTGCAAACTGGTCGTGAGACCAGCGCACACAAGAAAACATGGAGCGCACACACCAAAAAGTTTGTAAAAGTTAGGTCACATTACAATATATCTCTGAAACACTCATGTTTTACTAATAAATTTATTTTTGCATGTAAAAGTTGTGAAATGCCTTAACTTATAGGCTACTCCGTTGTATTTTAAACAAATGCTAAAATTTAAGGCAACGTATCATAGTGAGTTGAAGACATGGTAACGTTGATTATCCCCCGACTCCGCAATGCGCACAAAATTTTACTCTCCTTGTAAAACTGTTGCACAAAAGAAATTGTATGCGCACACAGACTCCAGGAAATTAGAGCGAACATTGACAGACAGTGGTCTATAAATCAGGGCATATGTTAACCTGCGACATGAACTTCTCAGCCTATCTCTGCCTCTTTTCCACAAACACTTGAAGACCGTTTTGTTCGATCATGTTTTTATTGTCTTAGATTGGGAGTGCCTCTGTTGAGTCCCTCTTGAAGTGGCGCTATATAAATCTGCAATTACCATTACCAAATACCAAGTAACAAATTCTGGAGAGAGTCGATCTGCAGATGAAGTGGCTGCAAACACATTTTCAGCAGAAACAGAAACATTTCATGAAATGAAAATTTCCACGAAGAACAAATTTATTACAGTAACAGATAAATGTCTGAGGAAGAAATTGGGTTTTATGGTTTGGGCTTTTTGCATTTTTTACATTTTACGATCGGGTTTTACAACCCAATCGGAAGAGGAGAGTGAAATAGAGTACAAGCACAGGCGTAAATGACAATGATACGGTAGTCGAGACCGTAAAATAGCACTCACAAAAGCTGTTAGCGGTATATATACGTAGCAATGCGATATTTAGAGGAGCAAGGTGTAGAACAATATCTAGAAGGACTTCTTCAAAGAAGAATTAAAAAGACTTCATACTAAAGAATAAATAAAGTCAGAACAGAAGCAAACAACATTAGAAAATAACATCCTCTTTTTTTATCCATCTACTTTAACTTGCGGGAATCTTGAGCCACAGGCTAAAAAGTCAAATCTTGCGACGACTAATTCGATCACTTACAATCATTCAATCGTCCTGAAACTTGGCAGATAGACTCGCCCTCGCAGACACTTCATTCTATCAAAATGTCAGCTCCCCAAAAAAGGCTAGCTTATAGAATCGGGGACTCAACTTTTCGAATCGAGGGAATCCCCTTTTCCGATACGCAGCGTTGCCATTGGCCAGCGTTGCCATTGGCCGCAACAGAAACGGGCGCGCTGCATCATTAAACGGACGCTATGTTGTAAAATGAACGCGGACTATATATTTGTAGAGGTAACTGCTTCATAAGACGCATTATAGGATAGTAGATGGATATAGTAAAAAACTTTGTTTTTACGGGCTGTATTTTATTCTCTAATAGATGATGCTTTGATGCCCCTGTGGACTCTGTATATTAAGTAATATATCGTTCACTCTGTACTCTGTATCCTAATGGACTCTTGGACATGAATAGATCGTCTATCTAACAAACGTAGTGTGTGCTTATGTAAAACTACACTGTGGACCCATTAGCGCAAAGTCGATGAGGGACTTGCTTTGTGGGGGCAGGGGGGGGGGGGGACATAATACCGCTTGGGCTTAAGCAGAGTGGCACATTCAAGGCAATAGGCTGAAGCATCTAAAAAGGCTAACTCAACTAGGTATGATATTAAAGAAGGACAATAGTCACCAGAGATAAGGATACAATACTGAGGTTTTACAAATCACTGGTTAGGCCACGTTTGGATTACTGCATTCAGGTATGGAATCCTTTCCATATCTGAAATAGGGCATGGAAAGACTGGAGAAAGTGCAAAGAAGAGCTATACAAATGATTTGGGGCTACAAGGATTTGAGCTATGAAGAAAGGTTGAAAAGGTGTGGACTAACAACATTCAATCATAAATCAATCATAAAATTTATATAGCGCCTCTTCAAGGGCTCTACTCAGAGGCGCTCCCAAGCATTGGAGAGAAGAATCTAGCAACAGAGGAGGTCTAATCAAAGGGTATTAAAATCATCACTGGAAAGGAAGCACTACAGTGGGAGAGGTTATTTGAATTAGCGCCGAACAAGGCAACTCGTGGACACTGCAGGAATAAATTATTTAAGAAATCAAAAGGAACATTGAGGCAGAAATTCTTCGGTCCAAGAGTTATAGACTTGTGGAATGGTTTGGATGATACACCTGTAGCACTGTCTCAGTGGACACTATCACAGCATTTTAGAGGAAACTAGGAAAATTGAGCTATTAAGTGTTCCAGGTTAATTTACAGTGGTTTTAACACAGACTTCATACCAGTACATGTCTTCTGAACCACTCAAAACCCTTGTTTTGTTATGTTATGTTAATCGGGAGCAAGTAAGGAAGTCCATACTGAACGTGAAACAATTCTGTCATCATGTGCTTTAAATTGTGACACATAGGCATTTATAATATAAATTTAGACTTTGTAAAGTTTTGCCGACTTTTATTTAGCTTCTTATTAATTAGGTATTCAAATTTATGTGTCTGAAATTGAAGTCAACAGTTAAACTTGTGACAATGATGTCGAAAATATATGCAAGCCTATCCAGATCCAACCAGGATATATGCTGTGAGTTCTAGGAAATTTCAGTTTTTTCCCACAGCAAGCGACCAGTTTATGCGTGGTTCTGACAGCTTTACTCCTGACATCTGTGCATTACCAAACCTTATAGAGCTGTATTATGGAGTGGGATTAGAATGCATGGACACGTCTCTCTTGGCCTTCATTCTCTTCACCAACAGACAGTTCAATGTTGTCGTGAAATCGCCTGATGTTATAATTATGCAGTTGTAGTCATGTATGTTTGTGTATGCTGCACGTGGGTGTGAGTGTGTTATGCAATATGCATGTGTATATTTATTATTTGCATATGTGTGTATGTATGTGTGACTGTATGTATTTACATGTGTGTATGTTTGTGTGTGTATGTATGCACTGTGTGTATGTATGCACGTATGTATGTATGTATGCGGGATTGCAGGTTCATGTGTATCTATGTACAATATTGTATATATACATCTACCGGTATGTATGTATCTGTACAATGTATCTGTGTATTTAGTTGCCAGGACAGGTTCTGCTGCTGTCTGACTGCACAGTGTCACTCGTCATTATTAATAATCACCTGCAGTGTGGGTCATAATGTCATCTCCTATGGTATGTTGTTCAACCCCTCCCTTAAAACCCTGGATTTGGTCAAAGCCCTTTAAAACTTGCCTATGCACTCATAGGTCCTGCCTTCACTTCATCAGACTAATTCTAAAGCTTGCTCATAGCCAAACCATTTGTTTGCCCCACCCCCGAAAGCAAGACTAGGGTTTGGTGCCTATTCCTACCCGGGTTCATCTCTATGGTATTTGATTTGACCTTGCCGTCCTTGTTCATTTCTCACTTGGCAAACCAATTGAAGGTGCAACAGTTTGCAGGTATACGGGTACTGTCAGGCAGTAGGATGCCTTGGTCCTAATTAGGACCAGCTGCCGAACTGATTGCACTTAATAGCTTGTAAAAGAGTAAAAAGTGCCAGCAACTGCTTCTACTGTAAAGGTCATAGAGGGCATCATTTGACACTAAATGCTTCAGCACATGTCCTTGCCATTGACTGGATGCGTTCAACTGATTCTAGACACCTCAGAGTCAGTCCAGTCTGCAAGGACAACTGAATATAGCTATGGCAGATAATTAACTCAATACTGTCTTGGATTTCATGCAACTTTCTGTGTGATTTAATACGGACGCGGCGGTTGTGGTGGTGGTGGTGGCTTTGGTGTTGGTCGTGGTCTGGTGATGGTGGTTGTGGTGGCAGTAATGGTAGTGGTGGTAGGTGTAGGGGTTGTGCCCTTGGTAACAACGGGAGAATGATGCAAGATAGTCATTGTTGATTTTAGGGAGGGGTGCATGATAGTGTAGTGGTTGCAGTGCTGGACTGCCCACCGAGGAGTGAGGGGTTCAAATCCTAGGGTGGATAGATGTTAAAGAATCCTGGCTCCACTTGCCTTTCATAATAATGATATGCTTTATTGAAACGGTACCGGCCCGCTATTCCGGGGGGCCGCTATTCCGGGGGTCCGCTATTCCGGGGGGCCGCTATTCCGGGGGTCCGCTATTCGAGGGGCCGCTATTCCGGACTAATGAAGACAAATATATATGTATATAATTATGTATAATTGGGTTTTATAATTGTACATTATATGTATATATATGCATGTATATATATGTTTGTATATGTATATATGTTTATATATATAACTGTATTTGTAACTATATACATGTACATTTTAGTGTATATATATAGATATATATGTGTGCATATGTATACATACATATATATATGTGTATATGTACATATATGTTTATATATGTAATATATACATATCTATGAAGCCTATCTATATGTATATATGTATGTATATACTATATGTATATAGATGTATGTGTGTATATGTACATGTATATATATATGTAAATACGTATATAAATGTACTTATGTAAATATATATATGTGTGTATATATATAAGTAGATATACATACATATATGTGTATATATGTATGTATAGGTATGTGTAAGTAAATAAATATTTAAGCATGAATATGTGTTTAAATACCTACATACCTGTATATATACATGAATATACATATACTTACATGTAAGTATATATATATTTATGTATGTACATATGTATAACTACAAACATACATGTACATACATAATACATTATATATATATATATGCTTACATATAACTATGCAAACATATAGACACAAATACATATATATGTACACAAACATGTATACATACACACACATATGTATTTACCTAAGTACATATATATACGTATATACATATACATGTACATATACACATACATCTATATACAAATATACATACATACATACATACATACATACATACATATACAAATATAGATACTTACATATATGTATATACATATATATATATTCACACAGATATATATATATATATATATATATATATTTCATATGGTTACGTATCGATAGTCCGAAGGTACGATAGTCCGAAGGTTCGATAGTCCGAAGGTTTGATAGTCCGAAGATTTCATGGTAAAACATATTTGCATATGTACATGTATATGTACATTGTATATGGACAGTATATGTATACATGCATGCGTGTATAAGTATATATATGTTTGTATATGTCTATATATATTTGTATATATATATACGTATTTATATATATGTGCATATGTATATATATATATATGAATATAAGTTTGTATATATAATTATATATATATGTATTTATATACACATTTTATATATACACATGCAATGCATGTATATATGTATTTACATATATGCATGTGTTTATTTACATAATTATATATACATTTAATTAATTATATTTAATTATATATATATGTAATTATATATATGTATATTGTATATATATTTTATGTATTTTATTATTTTATTTTAAAATAATTATTATTATAATAAAATATAAAATAATAGATTAATTATAGTTATTAATATATAATTATAATTATAATTAAAATATTAATTAATTATCATAATATTAATTAATTATTTATTATAATAACATAATTATTAAAATAATATATAATAATAAATATCATTAATAAATATATTAATTAATTATTTATTATAATTATAATATATAATATCAAAATATTATATTAATTAATATAATTTATTAATATTATAAATATATAATATTATTTATTAATTATTAATATATAATATTAAATAATTAATATTATTATAATTAAATAATTATATAATACATAATTATTAAATTATATATAAAATAATATATATACACATATAGATATATATTGTATATTATTTATTATTATATGTATTTGAATATATATTTATGTATATAATATATATAATTATAATTATATAATTAATATTAACACTAATATTATTAATTATATTAATATTAATCATATATAATAATTAATTTGATTATATTACTATATATATATATTATTAATTATAAATTGAATTATAATATATATATATTATTTATATTAATATAATTAATTATATTCATTTAATTATATATTATATAATTTATATACATAAATATAATATATATATAATTATTATATAATAATTATTATATAATAATATATGCAATACATATACATATATATGTACATGTATATACATAGTAAATACATATATATGTATATACATATTCTTACATATATCCATACATAAATATATACAGTACACATATATACATATATATGTTCATATATACATAGTAAATATATATTTATGTATATACATATATATGCATATATATATATATATATATATATATATATATATACATATGCAATTATATACACATATATATCTGTATATATACATATGCAATTATGCACACACATATATGTATATAATATATAGATATATTATATATACATATGTACATATGTATATATATAAATATCATACATATTTACACAAACTTATATACATATATATACATATGTACATAATAATTACGTATATATATAAATATATATACGTATATATATCCATATATATACATATAATATATATACATAGCCTACGTATATATATCCATATATATATATACATATATGTACATATATAGATATAAATACATATATACAAACATATATACATATACAAACATATATACATATACATGCATATACATGCATATATATATATACATATACTGTACATATACATATATGACTATATGTACATATGCATATGATATGTTTTACCATGAAATCTTCGGACTATCGAACCTTCGGACTATCGAACCTTCGGACTAACTCCGAACCTTGCCGGATTATCGAACCTTCGGACTATCGACCTGTTCCCATTTCATATATATCCAGATGTATATACATATATAACATTTGTGCATGTATATAGATCTATATACATATATATATATATACAAACATATGTGTACATATTCAAACATGTATATATATATAAATCGATACATATACATGCATATATATACATATAATGTATAATTGTACATAATTATATACATATATATTTGTCTTCATTAGTCTCGGAATAGCGGCCCCGGAATAGCGGACCCCGGAATAGCGGCCCCGAATAGCGGACCCCGGAATAGCGGACCCCGGAATAGCGGACCCGGAATAGCGGCCCCCCGAACCATTGAAACAAGCCGGTTGACAAACCACAACTGGTTACAGTGTACAATTATGCAATTGAAACAATTCACAAGAACACAAATGACAGAAGACATAAATCTTAACTACTAACAGAACAGACAGCCTGCAATACATAATGAACTCAGGTATGCAGAGAATACAATGACTCACAGCATATAGTAAGATCAGATGGTGATGGAGAGAAAGAGCCATCCGCCCTCATATGCTGAGGCCAAGAAATACGAAGTCGCCAACACTTGCTCAACAGGCTGCTCTTCTTCATACGGAAGACTACAGCCTCAGAGTTTCACACAGTTCAAGCAGTTGGAACAGGAACCGCAGTTAGAACAGGAACCGCAGTTAGAACAGGAACCGCAGTTAGAACAGGAACCACAGTCAGAACAGGAACTGCACTTGTAACCGTAACTGTGTTTGAAACTGGAACCACAGTTGGAACCGGAACAGCAGAAGTGAAAAGCCACTGAGTGAGTTTCTCGGCTGCTGCCATGCTGCATCTGAAAGATAATTATCGAATGGCTGGTGTGGTGGCCGTCATTTCATTGCAGGCTGTACTCTGCTATATTAAAAATGTCTTTAGTCTCCTTTCATTTCCTGAACATCATCATGAGAGGTGCGCTTGGTAAGAGAGCCTGAGAGTTACGTGGCCTAAGAATGTTGGCAAATTTTGCACAACACATCAGCATTGGAAGCACAGACCTCAATTGCAATATCACACACATTCCATTTTCATGTGTGACTGTGTATTGTTGTATGTTTGTATGTGTATGGGTGTATGCATATTTGTGTATGTATGTATATTAAGTATGTATATTAAGTATGCATGTATGATACTATGCATTTATGTGTGTATGTGAATATAATAATATTCATTTATTAAGCTAATTCAGACTGACAAGTATGCAGTAAGATTACATGATAGAGTAGTAACAGATGATAACAAGTTTAACACGAGTCAAATTTAACTGTATGGCAGCCTGCAAGACGCCCATCTGTCCTACTTTTCATTTTGCAGTGGCCCCCTAGGGACGACTGTAATATGTGTGTATGTATGCATCTATACACTTGCTTGACTCCTTTTAGGTACCTCACTAAAGCACTGTCTATGCCAGCCTATAATTATGTGGGGTTAGAGGTCATTGGGAACCAATTGAATTAATGAATAAAC
>JACEVL010003888.1:0-10738 GCA_020284085.1 Aporrectodea caliginosa
TCTGTGAAAACAACCGCTACATAAGTCATTCTAGATTGAAATAGTGATCGAAGAGGCAGCTGGGCCAAGCGATGGATAGCAGCCCCCCTCTGCCTTTGTATACATATGCACAATGACACAATTGTTCGCAATGCAATATATCTAGCTTCTCCGTGATTGGACCCACATTCCGAAGCAAGCTGCAATACAATCTGTGACATGCTTCCATTGCATTTAGTTACTGTTGCACAAATTCTGTGCAGCCTACGGTATCATGCTGTCCACATATAGCAGTTGTTTAGACCAGTTAGATTAGATCATGCTCTCCAAGAGCAGAGGGAGGAAACAATAATATTGTGTCAATGCAGTTTTTTGAGACCAGTTAGATCATGCTGTCCCATAGCAGTTGTTTAGACAAGTTAGATCAGAGATGTCAAACCTTTTTTATTGGCGAACCAGTAGCAATATTTTGCAGCAAGTAGCGGGCCAGTATGCCATAGGCGCCTGCGCAAATTGGGTTAGTGGTCTCGGATGGGGCTCGGCCAGAAAATTTATGCCAAACTAAATCTTTAAAGCATACAAACAATCGAATTAAGCTTAAAAATCTTAATTTTGATATTCATTGTCAGCCACGAACTCACTAAGCCTTAAAAATGACAAATTTGCACTTTTATTCTCATATATTGTATAGTCTTTAGGCAAGGCTCCGCGGGCCAGAAAAACATAATCGGCAGGCCAGAAATGCCCCGAGTTAGATAGTCACGTTCGTATACAATGCAATACCACACAATACAACACAGAATGATATTATGTAAAGGAGCACAATCATGGCACACTACATACTGCACCATAGAGCCCATTACAATGCAAATACAAATGAAGTCTGCTAATGTTTCCTTACAATGGCGAAGAGTTTCAACTGTACTCTAAGGAATTCCACGCCATCTGGTGCGCATTCAGTTCCCTCACAGGAGACATCAGTGTCACTCAACATTTCAACGATTATACGATCATCCGTCTGAATAAGCTTCTTTTAAGACCGTTTGTCAACATTTGAGACTCTAATTAAAAGACTGTTCTGTATTCTTCTTTTTCTGCGTTATTCTTCTCATTCGTCTTCGAGCGTCTCTGATTTCCCGATAAGCAGTGATGGGCACCAACTATTTTTGTAAGTTAAACTATAACTATTTTTCAACTAAAATAAAAAAGTTTAACTAAAAGTTGGCAACTGATTTTGTAAATAAGTTAACTAAAGTTTAAAAATATTTTTAAACTTTTTCCAACTTTTTAACAAACTTTTTCACAAACATTTTCACAATGACAGAGGTTAAGTGAACTGTAATAATGCAGAGCGTCAATGACAATTTCACTTTCAAACTATGTAATGTGTACTAGACTAATAGTCCTAGTAGAGTACAGTTCTACAAGAAAATCATGAAGAAAGTTGCTAATCGTGCAATGCAATGCAGTTCACTTGACTTGAGTAATAAAACCAGTTACTCATGACAATCATTGCGGAAGATAGTTGCTGATTTTGTTACTTAAACTTTCTAGCTAATAACTAAAACATATTTATAATAATATTTTCGTTTATTCAGACAATCCGGTTGACACACCGCAACCGGTTACAGTGTACAATTATGCAATTGAAACAATTCACAAGAACACAAATGACAGAAGACATAAATCTTAACTACTAACAGAGCAGACAGCCTGCAATACGCGGCGCCAATGGCAGCCTACAAAGCATGTCTACCCTACGGGGCTCGAACTCGGTACCTCTCGCTCTCCGTGCCAGATGTTAACCAAAGCGCTATCGGGCCCCCGATATGTAAACTTTTTAGTTAATAACTAAAAAATATTAGTTAAACTTTGGTTTTAACTAAACTATTTTGTTTTAGTTAAACTCCTGCCTTAACTAAATATTTTTAGTTAAACTTGGGAACTGTGAACAAATGTTTTTGCATATTGTGAACTAATGTTTTGCATATATAATGAGCACAGGTGTTCCTTAGGTTGATATATATATATATATAATGTGTATCGATTGTTAAGCGTTTTAGTCTTAGGCCTTAGTTGCGCTGTCGGCTCGTGGGCGCTTGGCCTAAAGTAGCCTAAACTTTGGCTGACGATAGATTGTTTTACACGTGCAGTTAGCGCGCCAAACTTAGAAACTGCTGATGACAGTGAATTTGAACTATACAGTGTAGTACAGTTGTTTTAAGGCAAGAGTTGAGTTTGTTGTTATTAAACTGTGTTTGGAGAAAGAAAGAAACATTCAAAGAACTGTGTCAATTTAATTCTTAAACAGTTAGAAGTCGTTGAGCAATTTATATGTAGAGATAAGGAAAGTTCTTGAGGTAGGTCACAACTAAGAAAGAAAAGAGTTGGTGACATATTTGGTGGCAGCAGCGGTAGGATTCGAAGCAGCGGTAGGATTCGAAACAACGTCTGGGATTCGAAACAACGTCTGGGATTCGAAACAACGTCTGGGATTCGAAACAACGTCTGGGATTCGAAACAACGTCTGGGATTCGAAACAACGTCGACTGGTGAATACGCATTCAAATCATTGGTAAATTGACGACAACGAAAGCCTCAACGACAAAGGTATAAAAGTTGGTTGTTATCAAACAAAGAACAATCCCCAATACTTCAAACACAAAAGAAAACTCGTGTTTTCCAGAAAGGACAGCACTGAAGTAAAGAAGTAAGATGGAGAAATTAAGTGTCAAGAAACAAGCAGAACTGAAGAAGATGTCTTCTGAAAGATTAAAGCAGCGCTTGTTAAAGGCTGGTTTTGAAGAAGAGAAACTGAAAGATATGTCACGTGAAGACATGCTAGAAGCGTTAGCTGAAGTCTGGCTTAAAGAAGAAGCAGAGGAAGAAGAAGGTGCTGTCGGCGGTGCTGTGGAAAAGGTTACTGAGAAACCGCCTGGGCCTATGTCTATGGAGACGATGATGCAATGGATGATGATGACAAGACAAGAAGAGAAAGAAAGAGAGGAGAAACGAAGACAAGAAGATAAAGAAAGAGAGGAGATACGAAGACAAGAAGAGAAAGAGAAAGAGGAGAAACGGAGACAAGAAGAGAAAGAAATGCGACAGGAAGAATTACGTCTTCAGAGAGAAAAGGAAGAGAAGGCAGAACGTCTTCAGAGAGAAAAGGAAGAGAAGGCAGAACGTCTTCAAAGAGAAAAGGAAGAGAAGGCAGAACGTCTTCAGAGAGAGAAAGAAGAGAAAGCAGAAAATGTACGACAGGAAGAATTACGTCTTCAAAGAGAGAAAGAAGAATTGCAAAGGCAGCAATTTGAAATTCAATTAGAGCAATTGAGAAAAGATAGAGAAGATGCTGAAAGGAGAAGATTAGAGCAGATGATTGAATTTGAAAAGGCGCGGAAAAGTGACGAAGAGATACGTCAGCAACAGATTGAAGAGAAGAGACTACGTGAAGAAGAAAAGGAAAAAGTGCGAATTTCAGAGTTGGAGCGAGCAGAACAGGTTAGACAAGAAGAACTGAAATTACAGAAAGAAAGCATGGAGAAGGCGGAAGAGGAAAGACAAGAACGTTTAAAGTTGGAACAACAAAAAATAGCATTAAAAGAAGCACAACTCAAAGAGGAGAAGCGAAATAGAGAAGCTCAAGAGCAAAGAAGAGAAGAAGAACGAGAAGAACAGAAAAGGAAACAGGAAGAAAGTGAAACGATGGTTTCGAAAATAAAGAAAATTGGTGATGCCATGAAACACGTGTTACCTAAAATGCCAAACGATATGATGGAGGTGCCATTATATTTCGAAACGGTTGAGAATGCGTTTCGTAGTTTCAACGTGCAAGAACAATTCTGGGTGAAGTTACTATTGCCATTGATGACTCCGAAAGCTAGAACTGTTCTAAACAGATTGTCATTCGCTGATTTAGACGATTATGAGATCGTGAAACAGCACTTGTTAAAAGAATTCAAGTTGACACCGAGAGAGTACAGATCGAAGTTTATTGATGCGAAGAAGACAGCTGAAGAAACGTATACAATGTTTACAGCTAGGCTGAAGAACTTGCTGAACTATTATGTGAAAAGTCGCAAAGTGGATAAGAATTTTGAGAAGCTGTTTGATTTATTAGTGGCGGATAAGTTGAAAGAATCACTACCACCAGGTCCACTACAGTTTGTATTGTCGAAGGAAGGAACTGATTGTTACGAAGCTAGTGTTGTGGCAGACCTAGCAGACATTCATGTTAATAATCGAATTGGTTTGGCAATTCCGAATAAGACAAGTTTTGGTTTTGTTCCTAATGGCAAAAGAAATCAACAGTTCACTCCAAATTTTGGTTTTCATTGGAAGAGCAATCAAGAAACAGGAAATCAGTTCAGAGGTGCAGAAGTGAAACCAAATTCTCCGGTTGTTCACGAGAATAGAGAGTCGATGATGGCCAGACAACGTCCGGTATATAACAAGTCACCACCAAGGTTTGTCGCAAGAGAAGGCAATGCATCGTTTACTCCATATAAGAGAAAAGAAAGCATCGAACAACGAGGTGCAGTGGTGAAACGTTGTCACAACTGCGGATCAGACAGGCATTTAATGAAATTCTGTCCAGTTCCTGTTACAACCTCAAATTATGGAAAACAAGAAAATTCGAGGGTGAATCGAATTCAAGTGGTTGATAATTCTGAAAGTCAAGCCACAGAACATCAGAAAAATGAAACTGAAGTAAAGTCAGTGATGAAATGTCACCTTTCACCTGATATTCAGAAAGAAATTCTATTGCACAATGGAATGCAGAAAGAAATGGCTGGAAGAGATGAAAGTACAACATTGAAGAAAGTGGTATTGCAGTACGTCGAGGTAGAAATTCGTGGAACAGCAGGAAAAGAACCAATAAAAGTAAAAGCACTGATTGATTCTGGAGCAGAGGTTCCGGTGATTAGTGAAGAATTACTGGAAGGCATGAAGGTGGAGCAGATTGGAAAAGTGAACTTACAATGCGTGGCAGGAGATGCCATTCCTGCAAAGTTGGTGAAAGTTGATGTAAGGCTGTGTTGTAACGATGTGGAAGAAGAGGTAATTCCGCATAAAGTCAAATGTTCACTTACACCTTATGTGACATTGATGTGTGCTAGTATTGCAAAAATGGGAAGCACAGAAAGATTCTTGTTGCATCCAGAAATCATTGCAGAACTTAAAGCCGTGCCACAAGTGAAAATGATACAAGGAGATGTGCAAGCGAATGTAACGACGAGATTGCAGAGTCAGCGAAAGAAAGTGGTAGATGTCGAAGAGGAAAGTGAAACTGAAAGTTCAAGTGAAGAGGAAAACGAAAGTGATGATCAACAAAGTTTAATACAAGACGGTATAACAGCAGAAATGAGTGAACAAGAGATGGCTGCATGCAAGAATGGTAATCTAAATGAAACGAAAGAGGATAATGAATGTGATGTGGAGATAGCAGATTTGTTTCAAGAAAATGAGAAAGATGAAGAACAACAGATGCAGATTGCAGACGCAAAGAAATTCGAAGAACAGCAGAGACAAGATGAATCATTGAAAGCATGGTGGAATTTAGCGCCAGATAAAGAATCTGAATTCTGCGTGGTAAATGGCTTACTGTACAAGAGATATCGAATATTAGAGCAAACGATATATCAATTGGTGTTACCAAAAGAGCGACGAATGAAAGTGATGGAGTTGGCTCACGAATCAGTATTTGGAGGACATCTTGGAGAAGAGAAAACTAGAGAACGAATAAAGTTGTCTTTTACGTGGCCAAAGATGAGAAGAGATATAGTGAAATTTTGCAAATCATGTGAGAAATGTCAGTTAAAGGCAAGAAGTTTGGTGATGGACAGGGTTCCTATCACTCCAATTCCAAGAGAAGATGTGGCGTTTAGAAGAATTACGGTGGATTGTGTAGGACCAATCGAGCCAGCATCTGCTGCAGGTCACAAGTACTGTTTATGTATTGTCGATTCTTGCACAAGATGGCCTACAGTGTTTCTGTTGAAATCATTAACTGCGAAGGCTGTATGTGATGCTTTGATGGAGTTGTTCATGAACGTTGGTGTACCTTCTGTGATCACAAGTGACCAAGGAACAAATTTTACTGCGAGTCTGACAAGAGAATTTCTGAATTTAATGGGGTGTAGTCCAAGATTTGATACGCCAGGTCATCCAGAGGCAGCTGGATTAGTAGAAAGATGGAATCAAACATTCAAGAAAATGATCCATCATGTAATTGTTGACAATCCAAGGCAATGGCATAAAGTAATTCCGTTTACAGTGTGGGCATTACGAGAAGTACCGAATGCAACTACTGGAATTGCTCCTTATATGTTGGTGTATGGAAAGATTCCGCGTGGACCATTGGCAATTTTAAAAGAAAGTTGGACAAGAGAAATTAATTTACCACCTCATATTGGAATCCAACCAGAAAAGTATTTGAAAGACATGAAAGCAAATATGGAAAAAGCATTACTGTTTGCAGAATCATATTCACGAGAGAAGCAATTACAGTATACGAATCAATACAACAAAAGAGCGAAACATAAAGAATTTGAACCGGGTGAAAAAGTTATTGTGTTGTATCCGACGTCAACAAATAAACTGATTTCACGATGGCATGGTCCATGTACTGTCATACAACGAAGGTCAAAGTACTCTTATTTGATTGACATGGGTGACGATTGTCGAAAGATAATTCACGCAAATAAAATCAGAAAGTACATTACAAGAGCAATGAGTTGTGGACTAATCGTTGAAGAAGATGAAGACTTTGGTTCAGTGGTTGAATTGCTGATGAAGAATGACTGGCAAAATGAAAAGAATTCACTGAATCTTGATCCTGAACAGATTAGCCATTTGACATTGACTCAACAAAAACAATTGCTGGAAATACTGAACAAATATTCCGATCGATTTTCTGAAAAGCCTGGATTATGTACATTGGTTGAACATGAAATTGAACTGAAACCGGAATTTCGTGAAAAAGAATTTATGGCTTACCGAATTCCACTCATCTATCGAGCAGAAGTTGAACGACAAATTAAAGAAATGCTTCAAGCCAACATTATAAAACCATCTTCGAGCAGAATGGCAAGTCCGTTGGTAATTGTTAAAAAGAAAGACGGTTCTCTGAGACTTGCCTGCGACTACAGATACATTAACTCGTTCACTGTGGATTGTAAATATCCGATGCCGATTGTGAAAGATGTTTTGCACAAAGTTGGAAAATCAAATGTGATCTCGATTTTTGATTGTCGAAGTGCTTACTGGACTTGTCCTGTTAAGCAAACTGATCAATGGAAAACTGCTTTTGTTACTCACAATGGACTGTACGAGTTTACTCGTGTTCCTTTCGGAATGATCAACTCAGGAAGAACATTTGTTAAAGCAATTAACATGGTTTTACAGCCTATAAATGAATTTGCTGAGCCCTATGTAGATGACATTGCTGTGCATTCAGATGACTGGAAGATTCATTTACAGCATTTAGATGCATATTTAATGCAAATGAGACTGCATAACATTACTCTGAACTTAAAGAAATGTATCTTTGGTAAGAGTGAGGTAAAGTTCATCGGTCATGTGGTTGGTTCTGGAACGATTCAAATGAATCCAGATAGAATTGAAAGTTTAATTAATTTGAAAACCCCAGAAACGAAGAAACAAATTAAGCAATTGCTGGGATTTTTTGGTTACTATAGACAGTTTATCAAAGATTTTGCACAGATTGCGAAGCCTCTATCTGATTTGACAAGCAAACATGTTCCAGATAAGATTGATTGGACTGATAGACATCAACAGGCATTTAATTTACTTAAAGATGCTGTACGCTCTAAAGTTGTTTTATATGTTTTTGATGTTGGAAAACCTTTTAATTTGTACTGTGATAGCAGTGATTTTGCAGTAGGAGCTGTTTTAACACAGATGGATGATAAGGGAATAGAACGCCCTGTATCATTTATAAGTCAGAAATTGACTGACACCCAGAAGAGATGGGCAACTGTAGAGAAAGAAGCCTATGCTATTGTTTGGGCTCTAAATAAGTTAAAAGAGATAATCATTGGATCTAAAGTTCACATCTTTACCGATCACAATCCTTTAACTTATCTGACTGAATCTATGTCTAAGTCTGCTAAACTGGTGCGTTGGGCTTTAGCACTGCAAACTTTTGATGTAGAAGTTAATTATAAGAAAGGACGATTAAATGTTGTAGCAGATTGTTTATCTAGATTATAAGATTGTTTATTTTACTGTATTATATAGTATTAAGTTTATTGCATAATTTAGTACCTGATGATTTCGCAAATTTTTAAGTTTAATTTGCTCAATCCAAAGAAAGGGAAGGAGGTAATGTGAACTAATGTTTTGCATATATAATGAGCACAGGTGTTCTTTAGGTTGATATATATATATATATATAATGTGTATCGATTGTTAAGCGTTTTAGTCTTAGGCCTTAGTTGCGCTGTCGGCTCGTGGGCGCTTGGCCTAAAGTAGCCTAAACTTTGGCTGACGATAGATTGTTTTACACGTGCAGTTAGCGCGCCAAACTTAGAAACTGCTGATGACAGTGAATTTGAACTATACAGTGTAGTACAGTTGTTTTAAGGCAAGAGTTGAGTTTGTTGTTATTAAACTGTGTTTGGAGAAAGAAAGAAACATTGAGGGTGAGTAGGCCTAAACCTGAATCTTAGTCTATGGTCGTTACACGGAGTCCATTCAGTAATCGTAATCGTAACCGTAACCGTAATCGAGCATTTATATAGCGCCACTCAAAAACAGAGGCGCTCCCCGACCCGGAGCCAGTGTCTTCACTAGAGAAAAGGTCAGTCAGTAGACTCGACTCCACTGTCGTTGGCTATCATATCCGGCGCGCTCCAGAATAATTACGCCATACGGTTTTCCTGTGGCTATTGTCCTCGACAATGGCCTGGTTTTTACAGTCGGACCACAGACACATAAAGGCAGACTGGACCAATGTTCCGGATCAGCGCAAGACGACATTGAAAGCCAACGATCGCTCGGGTTGCGCGGTTTGTAGCCGTGGCAGGTGCGACCCATTTTGCGCGAGCTCCACAGGAAATGGAACACTTACCGGTACTGTAAAAGCATCGTCGCCTATTAAGTTTTGTCACCGGGGGCGGCTACGACTGTTGGGATTTAGACGGAGGAATAGTAGACCGTAAATCAATCAGGTTCTTCGGTCTGTGAACTGGTGCTGAGGCCCATAAATAAGGCACGGGTGAGGGGATTAAGAGCGGTATACCTTTAACAGGTGTGACGCAGATCCGGGGAAACGGAGAAACAAAGGCTTTGGAGGAGAAGGGAACCGGATATGACGCTGCCGATGTGTGGATGATGCGTTGGGGAATAAGGACGTCAATTTAGAATTAAGCTTATACTGTATACAGAATAAACATTTCAGGTAATCTTAATGCGCATCCATCTAGATCTGTTTGGTGGAAATGCGCAGGAACCGTTGAGAGGTTCTGAAATGGCGCTTTTACAATACATACATACATACATACATACATACATACATACATGCATACATACATACATACATACGCACATGCCCGTACATACATACATGCATAGACACAGGAAATGGAACACCTACCGGTACAGTAAAAGCATGCATACATATACGTATTGTTCACTTGCCTGTTGCAATTAATATATAAGGTACTAGATGTTTGCCCGTCCTAACACGGTTGAGTTTAGGGAGCGCGGTCGAGCCACTTAAAATATATGACCGGCGGCCCGCAGACCCATGCAGCGGTGTCGTTCTCACTGAGGCGACCTCTAAAGGTGATTACTCGCTGGTTGCGCCAGTCTCGAGCGACATCCCACGCGGTATTCGAGCGTACGTGCCTCCACTGTCTTCCTCCCTCCCTCCCCTACTTTCCTGCCGTCCATCCCTGCCGTCCGTACCTCCTTCCCTCCTTCTACGTCCGTCCCTCCCTCCCGTATGTCCCTCGCGGCGATCGTGTGTGGCTTACCCGTCGCTTCCCCTCCCCATCTCATAGACGTCTTAATAATAGCTAGCTATTATACAGAAGTCCATGCCCATCCCCTTATAGAAATGTTGAAGGACCCACACGTCATGATCTCGCGTTTGCTATGACAACGTTTTGTTATTATTGCGATGACGTACGTTAAATGACGTAAAGCCATGTTGTCTATGGCAATGAAGGCGAAAACAGCATAACCAGGCAAACAGCGTAACGTACAGCACGCATCAGACCGTAGGCACGCACGCACGCAGGCACAGAGATTTCTGTGCGTTTATATTATTAATACTGCTAAAAGATATTGCACAAACGATAGACTGTGCGAAATTCTCTGGCCAGAGCTATGAAAAGACAAGCCCCAAGCAACTTATTATGTGCGCTGGTTGCCCAAATAATGCCCATTGTGTGAAGAATTCAGTTAAAAATATCCGGTATTTTTAAGACAAAGACTCAAACATAAGCCATCTGCTTCTTGTTCACCTCTCATACCAGCAAATACTCTTATTCTTGTTGTGCCCTTTACGCACAATAATGGGGTGCATTGGGTTCTCGTGCAATTACCACCCAGTTCAGTCGGTTCTCAAGTCTCGTTCAGAACTAATCTTGAAACTCATATGTTTCAGCTTTACATAGGGCCTACCCGCCGTTGGTTCGCTGACTAGCGTGATGGCGGGCTGAGTTGGCTCAGGTTCCCTGATAAACCATAATAGATATCCGGCAAGTAATAATCGGAAATATAAAGACGT
>JACEVL010003889.1:0-12026 GCA_020284085.1 Aporrectodea caliginosa
CCAAGGAAGGATTTAACTAAAACGGGAATCCCGAGGGAGTTCAGTGCTATCTGTCTAGTGTCTAATACTGAACAGTGCTAAGACATTCAAATGTACTTGGCCTGAAGTTCACGCATAACCTAGCTCTTTAGGGTTGACTAACGACCATATGTTGAGAGAGTAAAATTGATGATAGGCCAAACGATTGAAAAATCGTAATCGTCTTTGTAGTCATTGTAAACAACAAACTTCTACAGCGCCACTTGAAAGTCAAGCAGCTTATTCACGAGCGCTCCGTCGAGTCAGATGGGTTGTAAAAAAGGATAGTCCGAAGCCGGTTCCAGTGGGTCTGAGGGTGCAGAGCAGCTTTTAAGGTGGGTGTCGTTTAAGTCAAGAATTGGACAGTTGGAGGGTCAGCTGGGTCGGGGTAGGAATGAAGAGGCGTGACTTCAGTTTTGAGTGTCCGAGGGTTGATAGATAGAGAGGAGCCTGAGGCAGATGATGGTGGACTGGGTGGAGGTACAGAAAAAACGCGGATCGTTCCGGCGACGTTGTGCAGTGTTGGATAAGGCTCGGTTGGAGAGAACTTGAGCTGAGTAGTGACCGGGGGTCGAGAAAGACTGAGACAAGAGGATGATCGCGTAGAGCGGGTTGCCTGGATGGTGAAGAGTTCGCGAAGATATTTGGGCTGGGAGTATTGCAGAGAGTTATATGATAGTGATAGGACTTTGACGTGGATTCGTGAAAAAGAGGTTAATTCAAGCTTCGGTTGACCTCGCTGGCCTGGACTGTGCATCAGTGCATAGTAGAATTACTGGGAACGTTGTTAGGTGTTTAATTGCAGGTGCTTATACCATCGATGGCCTCATTGGCCTGCCAGACAGAAACTGCCGATGTTAAACGGAACGTCGACACCTTAATGGCTAAAATACAGTAACAAATATGCAGTGGTTTTATTGTGTAAGAGGTTGAATGCTAGATGTCGGAGGCTAGACTTTAAGTTGCATGACCCAGATGAAATTCATATTTCGACTACTGCGTGAGGCTAAATTTTCACTTATAATAATGAGGAACAGGCTTTCCATGATATTTCACGTAATGTGTTCAGTACATGTATGTGAGGCAATGGCCGCAAAAGTCGTCTGTTGTGAAAGTTATTAAGTATTAATGTTAAAATATTATATCAATTTCTTGTTTTCACTGCACATAATGAACCATTTGTTGATTAAATGGTGCTATAGCTCTTAACGAAATTTATTTATTTAGGCCTAAATCAATATATTATTCTAAAAGGTAGCCTAATGTTCAATCTTTTATGTCCATTTTCAGTTGAACTTCCATACAAATTGGATCCAGTCTTAATACAGACGATAACAACAAAGGCCGGAGAAGAAAAACAGAAAATGATCAGTGGATTAGCGATCCTAGACAAAGAATTGTTTGTTGTAAGTGAAGGGTTTTCTGAAGTTGAAGTTCACGATTTGATGAAATTAACTTTGAATCGTCGATGGAATTTGAAGGAATTAAGTGAGCCAATGGACATAGGATCCTGCAACAGAAATAAATGTCTTTACATCTTCAATGACGAAGGCCTTCATAAGCCAAAGCAAATCTTAAGAGTTGATCCAAATGGATGTTTAATAAAGAATTGGTCAACAGGATACGATTTGGGATTTGGTCTCTCTGTTACATATGAATCGAATGTCATTTTAACCGTTTATAATAAGCATAAATTAATTGAATATTCACCAGATGGACAATTACTTCGTGAAATAAATCTATTGTGGGAGGCAGGTATTCGTCATCTATGGCATGCTATAAAACTGACCAATGGTCACTTCATGGTCAGTCTTGGTATGTATGATGATGACCTGCACAGAGTGTGTATGGTGGATGGAGATGGAAAACCTGTGAATTTAATAGGTGGAGAATGTGGAATGAATCGTCCATCCTATTTGTCCATCGATGGAAACGGATTTGTGATGGTCGCTGATCGTGGGAACAGTCGAGTTTTATTATTTGATTCAGATTTGCAATTTCAGAGGGAAATTGTCCCAAAAGAAAAACATGGTTTGCGACGTCCATGGAGAATTCTTCTGGATGAGTTAAATGGTCGACTGCTTGTAGCTGACAACGAGGCGCACACTAAAGGAATTTTAATTTTTGATTTTGAATAATTAAATGAAAACTGATAAGAAATTAATCGCTTAATATCGTTTACTTTGAAAGCAAGGCAATTTACTTCCTGTTTTATGTTTTTGAATTTCTTATATAGAAAAAGAAGGCAACTCGTTCAATTTCTTTAATATTTGGAGGACGCTAATTTCCTTTTCTTAAATTCGGAATCTAAGGATTGTGGACGATGCATTGCATGACTCTTCACAACTTAGATAAGATGTTAAGTAAGAATAAGATCAGATATTAAACCCAGTTCAATTTTCTTTGTTTTTCAATATCTATGATTGATGAAAATCTGACCTCTAGGCCTACTGCGCTCGTGATTAAGCTTCTGCCCTGTGCTTGCCTTTATAGTGGCGCTTTATAGATGTACAGTTTACGCTTAAGATTGCTAAGGAATCGTTTGCTTTTAGATAATTCCTTATTTCTTCTCAACAGAATATTTCTTTGGTATTCTAAAACAATGTTCGACGTGGGCCGCAATCGAGAAGTCCCGACGAGCACGGGTGGTGGTTCGAAAGGTACAATCAAGTCATTTCGCGAGGCAGACCGGAGAGCCCGCCGACCAGTTTGAGTGCCAACTGGAAGGCACAGTTCAGCAATGTAGTCCGGAACCGTAATTTATATAAAAATATAATTTCTTTTAGCCTTTAGGCCTATTCTTTACATGAGCTCTGCATTAAATAAACTCTGCGCTCTACCAGTTCATATAACATTATATCCTTTAACTGAGCTCACCGTTCACAAACTCAAATCATTTTATATGTGCATTTATTAGCATTAGCAAACCAGCGCATATTTATGCATAATTATTAACACGTGAGAAGACAAAGATTACGAGGAGTTAAGCGATGTCCAACTTGTTCCTGGCCGCTCAGCCGAAATATTCGAATTCTTCCTAAGCTCGCTGTAAAACAGCAGCTAACCTATGACCTGCATAGACGGCCTGCTCGCTCAGTTTGGGTGGGTGGGTGAGTGAGTGTATAGGCAGGGGTGGACTGGGCCGCCGGGACACCGGGAAGATTCCCGGTGGGCCGCCAGGACCGGTGATATAATAATTTAATCAATTTAGTACAGATGATACAGGTTTTTTACAAAAAATTGCGGCATCGGTTAACCGGTTTTTAGTTTCGGTTAACCGGTTTGTAAATTAACTGAAAAAGAGCAATGCATACTTACTTACCTACAGTGCTCCGTACAGCCAGCGGCCGCCATGTTAGATAAGAATTTACATCTTCCATTCTACTTCCGGCGTCTTCCACTGAGTTTGTTTTGATAAAATTTCTTTTAAATTTGTTAGTTAGTAATAAGTAATATTAATTAAATAAGATATGTTACGGTTATGAGTGATATAAATCCGAAACGTAAATGTAAAGGTGGTGCGGAGAAAGTAAGAGATAAGAAACTAAAGATTCTTGGTAAAGATGGAGCTAAATGCCGAAATCTAGTCGATTTATTTAAAGCCACTCCAATTCAAACTGAAGACACCAGCTCTCAACAAACACCTTCTGCAAGTAAACAACCCGACAAATTTTGCAAAAAATGTCCTGTTTGCTGCTTTTCTGTACTACATAAATACAGTTTCTATGGGCAAGCATACAAGCATCTCTTTAGTGCATATAAACTTTTATTGACTCTGTCGTCTACCCAAGTAGCTTGTGAGAGATCTTTCTCTAAATTGAAATACATTAAGAATCGCTTGCGAAGCTCATTGTCATCTACACACCTTGAAGCTTTTATGCTTATGTCAACAGAAACCGATGTTTTAAGTGAACTGAATAATGACACAATTATAGATCATGTAGCCGAAATGGCACCCGGCTTAAAGAAGTTGCTAATACTATAAACAGCAATAATACCATCACAGTGAGTCCGAATAAATTGATTTATAACTTGAGTTGACGCATTCTTAATATTTTATATATAATTATAAATTATATATGCGATTTATCGTTTTTTGTTATTGCATAATGTAATTTGTAAAGTGACCCATGACTTTGGAGGTCACTGGCCCTCGGGTATGCATGAAAAAATGCACAAAGAAAATAAAAGTCATGAAGTTAGGGCCGCTTTTTGTTTTTTTCCCGGGCCGCTTGAACTCCCCAGTCCACCCCTGTGTATAGGTGAATGAAAACTTAACATTTCAAATTATCCTGTATGCTTCAGCTTCTGCGCATACTTTGGTCCTTGTCACCTTAGCATAATTTAGTCACACTGAGTTCATTTGTCGGACTCTCACTTAGCTTTCAAACGGACCAAACTGTTTGGCATGATGTAGAGCTATCTAGGCTATCTCTGGTATGATGTATCCCAAGTGAATAAGCTCGGTTTACTGGTGCAGCTCTTATGGTGCTGAGATATTTGTGAGATTTAGCCTATATTTACAGTGCATTTACACGGTGAAACGTAAAAATGAGCGCACATGACACAAAGTCTGTAGGCCTACCTAGGCTGATTATAGGTTTTTTAACGAACAGCGAGATAAAGCACAGAATAGAGAATATCTTTGCCCAATTTGTGTCTGATGTTGATCCGGCTCCACTGAGTCACTGGCTGATTCAAGAGAAAGTGATAACTTCTGAGCAGTGGCTGAAGTTCTGCCACGGGGTTCCCACATCATGCGGTCAATGTCGGGTTCTTCTAAACCATTTGCTCTCTATTCAGCATCCCAGAGCGTTTCTCGTTGTACGAAAAGCCTTAATTATAGAAAACCATTACTTACTTGAAGTCATCGACAGCCAAGAACGACAATGTGGACAGCCAAACAGTTGCACAATGCACAAGGTCAATATTGTTTACATTTTGTCATAATATCTTTATGCCATAATACACTACGTCTAACTCTTGAAATTGTCTTGATAACTAGAAAGAATCTCCAAGAACTAAGCAGAATAATGTATTGGAACAGTGACGTACGAATATTTCAACGGAAACAGCTGCTTTCCACTAAAAGCGGTAGAAATTTATAGGCAAATTTAACAGATGCGTAGGCTTTGCCCTTGCAATTCAAATAAATTAAAACAAAATGAGGTGAAACAGGAAGCAATCAATGGAGGAAACTAATGTTGTCAGCTGGAAATTCAAAGCCTCAGCAAGATTGTTTTATGTTTCTGGAGAAGAGTGATATAAACATTGGGCCTAGGCCTATTTATGTTTTGAACCGAATCCATGATATAGATAATGTGCGTAGGGCCCTTGATATCCTTGTGATGGGCCTATTTCGCACGAACCGTCATACAAACCAAGCACAGGTCTACCGTCTAACTATTATTGTATCAGTTAATTAAGCCCTATTAAAGGTTAAGCAGGAGGTCGCGAAACTGTTTTCGTTATTGTGGGGTAGAATACATACATGTACAAACGTTGGCGTTTTAATAACTATTGCACGCAGTACGCTACGGCCTATTAGCAGTGCACTGCAGAACCATACAATTTAACTGGCTGCAAGTAATCGTTACTACAAGCAGGATCCTCAGTCAGGCTAATATTATTATCTGTAGGGACAGACAGAGACAGACACACAGAGTCAGAGAAAGAGTGACACACGTCAGCTCCGGTTGGTCCTTCGGCTGTGCCGCCCGAGTATTAGGCAACCAGGCAAAATGCTCCCATAATTATATCCGGATCTTATCACCCGCGAGAAACACTGCATTGGTTTACGTTCGGTTTTTGAACATGGCTTAGAACTTAGGCAGCCAGTAAGTGTGGTAACAACTGGGTCTAAATCTAACCTATTTCAAGCATTATGTCAAGTTTCACACCTGGGAAATTCCCGATAGTATATCCTGTAGAAAATATGTCTTTCGCTGTAATCTGACACATACTACTTGTATTGAAGTACGAATGGCTGAGGTTCTTAGAGCCGCTATATATCCAAATAACTCAATGAGTCTATTTTAATCTTAGTTCTTGCGATTTCTTATCGTGTGGTTCTTAATCGGATTAAAGATGGCGCTGTTTTCTATACCAGCCAAGAGGTTAGTGGTTTTAACTGACCTATTTCTTTATTATTATATGCATAAATGAGCGAATGATTAACTAATTAATGACGGTAACTGTAATTGTTATAAAACATATTGTAAAATACTGCTTCAGAAAAACTAATCAAAGGTACAATCTCTGAAAGCCTAAACGAGTTTAAGTTCTTCATTCCATTGTCACGTCTTTCAATCTCAATAGGCTACTACACAGCTTCACCTCTCTCATGCAGCTCTTCGCTCAAGACTGAAAACCTAACTTTCCTAGCTATCCTATGTTGTTTACACTCCTGCTTTGTTCCGTAACCGTCATCACCAACGATTTCCACCGTATCACTGTGCTGTCTCCTCGACTTGAACCCCCAGAATCCGATCTGGAATCGAAGAAGCCAGTGGCGTAACGAATGGGGGAAGAGAGGTGCAGCATAAGGGGGCAAAAAATTAGCCTTCAGTGGTAAGTAGGCCTACAATGCGACAGAAATTGTATTATTAAATTCAGTAATTCAGCAGGTTGATGTACAATTTAATAACTTGGTTTTCGTTTCTAAATGTGGCGAGAATAGTGAATACCAAGTAGGCCTATCCGCTCAGTTCAGATGAAGCAAGAAAAATAATGTTCTTGCACGTTTCGTAAATAAATTATTCGTTTGGTCACGTCACTGAAGTTGATTCTGACGTATTCACGAAGCATAATGAGCCAAAAGCGATTGAGTAATTTGGCGATTCTGAGCATTGAAATAGAGGTTTTCGATAGAATCGATTTTTACAAAATAATAGATGCTGTTGCATCTGCAAAAGCGAGAAAAATTACCTTGTAGCCAGTAACCCTAAACCTATGAAGTTTCTTAGCCTCCTCAATCTTAGGTTCTTTACAGATAGTTATGACAATATGCTAATGTTAATGTTACAATAGCAAAATTTGAGACAAGTGAAAGCTACTTCTCACTAGTCACTAGTCACTACTGTTGACCACTTTATTCTTTAGATTTGTCTTTTCATATATTAAAATCGTTTGCAAACTATGTTTCATTACTTGTTACAGAGCAAAAAGCTATTGAATAAAATCTGTAACCCATATCATATTTGTAGGCCCCTAGCCTAATTGTATTCAGTTCTGTGTACGTAACTCGTTACTTGTAACGCGTTACTATTAACCTACTAATTACTATTTTTGGAAAGTAATGCAATAACTAGTTACTTTTTCAAAAAGTAATTGGTTACAGCTGATCAATCCACATCAGTCTGGTTTCCGTAGAAATCACTCCACGGAGACCCCTCCGCTCTGGCTTCTATCTAAAATAGCGTTATGGACCATGGTCAGATTACACTCTTATAGCTCTTTTCGATGTTAGCTCCGCCTTTGATTCTGTGGACCACTCCATCCTTCTTCAGCGCCTCTCTACTTCCTTTGGATTGTTTGACCAACCTTTAGAATGGCTTCGATCCTTTCTATCTGAACGCAGAATCTGTTCGGTTGTTGGCTCCTCTAGGTCCCTTTGGGACCCCTCCCCTTTCGGTGTGCCCCAAGGTTCCATCCTAGGTCCTCTATTACAGCTTCTCTATTCGGCTGATTTCTGTCCTCTGTTGACGTCTCATGGGCTTCTGCACCAGCTCTTTGTGGATGATGTCCAAACTACAGTTTTAAACACTTTTAAAGCATTTAAAAGACGGCATAATGAAAGTAATTGCAGTTTTACTGAAAACATATTTTCAGTACCGGTAATTATAATTTTAAACTATCATTATGAAATAGCCTTCTTTTTAATCAGAGGTTCAACAGCAGCGCCTCTGTACAAGGACACTGAATCGCAAATATCACTGATCTAAACCTCGTTTAGTCTGTTACCTTTTGTCGCAAATGTCAACTGCAATTTGTCGAAATCTACATCTTCTTCTAAGTTCCAAATATGTCACAAATCGAAGTTTGGAGGCTTGTAATTCCTGCAAAGATGCCTCAGTACATATGGGTATAAGTTGTAAGCGCTGGGAACGGGGAAGTAAACGGTAAGACCTTCGATGTACTGCTGCCTGTCACTCGCATACAGGGCTAAAAAGGAAATGAACGCCTTCCTTTGTCACACTATACGGAAGACTTTATATGACTCGCTGCGCAGTTGCACTCCACCAAGACAGGTTATGGTCGAAAGAAGTGTGGTCGGAAGAAGTGGCTAGACGAATTAGCCATGTTTGTGTAGCTATACTAGAGTTAACACTATAAATATAGTGTCTTCTGAAGTTTTAGGCAGGCAAAAGATGTTTATCCCATCTCATACAGTCTTCACGTAATGTCGGTAAGAAAAATGACGTTTTATTCACAGGTAAAAGAAATGTGATCGGTATATTCAATCTCAGCAACAATTGGAATGGCATCTTCGAGTAAGGTTTTTATATTGATTTAATTCTAGTAGCCTAACCAGTTACTGGGAACTATAACATTTATAATAAAGAGTGCTATAATTATAACGGCAAATAAGATAGCTGTTCATCTAAGACTTCTGGTAGCTCCAAATTCTAAAAAAAATTTACTTGACATTTACGTTTGATTTGTATGTAAGTTATACTTCTGAGTTTTGACCTTTGAAGGAGTTGGTAAAGAAACCGTGGTTAGAGCACAAAATCATACGTCGCGGTTCCCCAGTCTAGACAATTGCCGCATAAGTGTTGAAGAACACCAGGCTTTCACCTTGCCTTTGAGGGTATACAGTCTGAAAAACCAGGCAGCATACCAATGAACACATTGGTATGCTGCCTGGTTTTTCAGACTGTATACCCTCAAAGGCAAGATCTTCCGTGCACGATTGCCTATGGCCAACCATTAATTCTTATATTCGGTAGATATTGGCAATATCGATAGCTAATTAGGTCTATTAATATGAAACAAGTGACCAGAGTGTGCACTACGGAAAGATAAAAGGTGAAGAAAGAACGGCAGATAAGAGACCGAAGTGTCAAAGAGTTATTATGCAGCAGACAGAAGGCAGCTAGTCTTCCTTGTCTGTATCATTTGTATCACACGACGATCACACAGAGATGTACATGTGACACAGAGATGTACATGTGACACAATTCTACACTGTGTACTTACACGCAGTCAGCCATAGCGACCAAGTAATCGAATTCATGATCAAATGCAGACTAGGTAACTAATCTCGCTGTTTGTTATCATGTTAAAAAGAAAGACTTTATTAACTTCTGAACAATTTGTCAATCCGGTTGTCACTATTATCGGCATCGAAACGCATCAAAATTCATCACATGAAACATTTTGAAGATCTCACCTACATTAAATACTATAACTTTATTCAGTTGGAGTGTTTATTAGGCCTATTAAAGATTTATTGAATTTACACATTCAGTTACACAATATAATTTATATAGACTAATGGAATTACTAAAACAAATGCAGCCGACTTTGATAGAAGACATTTCAGAAGTGTACTGAGAATGTATAGTGCTCGTAGTAGTAGTAGTTTCAGTTTAACGACACTGTGAAAACGAGGATCATTAGCGTCGCCCTCTTCCTTTATCCAGGCTTGGGACTGGCACTACCAGAGTACGAGTTGTGTGGGAGTTAAATTGTGTTCGTAGTTGCAAATGTTTATATTATTCATTATAATTTATGATTTCTCTCACAAATGGCGAGAGAAAGCTTTGGTTACTGAATGTCTATTCTCGATTTGTGTCCGATGTCGATCCGGATCAGAGGTGCTCCCGACCCAAATCATTGCTAGCACTAAAAAATAAAATGGATTTCAGGCGTTTCTGGGAACAGGGCAAGAGATAAGCTGAGGAGCTGAAGCCGGAACTCCTGCGCAGGACGGTTCCAAGTAAAACGGGCCAATAATGCAAAACTTCTAGATTGAGCAATAGCCCCGCGCATGCGTGGAACAACCAGAAGGTCTGTTGAGGCAGAGCGGAGAGTAGATCGACCAGGGAGTGAAGGGATCGAGTTACAGGATATCTTCAAGTATAAAGGAGTTTACCCCAACGAAACAGTTGCACACAAGAGTTAAAATTTCCATAAATTATGCACCCGTATATACCAGCACGAGCTAACACACCGGCTAAATGCACTTAAGTGTTGATATAAGATAGGCCTAATCTTCGTACAATGGATCACAGACTGCTAATAACATTTTCTCAGTGAAACTATCGTAGCTACTGCAGCTACTGTTTTAGGCAGGCACATAGTCGGTGCGTGTACGGCAATATCTATATATATAGGCTACAGGATGGGCCAGTAGGCCTATAAATAAACCGACTTTGCATGCGGCGTCGTTAAATAAACGTATTTTTAATGCATATAATTCCGCCAAATTTGTACGTTATTTATACTTAATGCGTAAAATTAAAGATATTTCATACTAGTATTACGATTCAAACATATTTTTTATTGTAGCTTTAGCCTACATGATGTAGATCGTGACATAACAACAGTCATCGTTTTTGCAGTAACTAGCTAATAAAAAATTCATGACAATTTTTACAGTAACTGCTCAAAAATTGAACCATATAGCCAGACATTTGTACCGCAAATTCGGATCAAAACTTGATCATCGTCTGTCAACGGCGCCATATTTCGTCATTAATGACAACAAACTATGGTAGGCCTAGCTAGCGCTGTTCCAAACATTTCTTTAAAATCTAAGTTAGTACCAGTTCGAATTTTTCAAGGCTAATATTAGAGTGAAATATCTTTAATTTCACGCATCAAATATAAATAACTTGGAAAAATTGGCGGAGTTATAGGCATGCAAATTTGGTTCATCTATGCTCTCCCACCCTGTATAAAATTATTAGGGCTGTTAACGATTGAAAAGTTTTCAATAGTCAACTTTTTAAGAATTAACGATTAATTAATAGTTAACTTGTGATTAAATGTAGGCTCCTATATCCCCAAAAAGTAATGACAAATACAAAATTAACATATTCACTGTTTATATTTGAATAGTATTAATAATTTTTAATTAGTTATTGCTAGTTAGTCTATAGTTACTACTCAATTAGCAGCCTAGTTATTTTTTCATATTAGTAGTCTTGTTTGCGTTTTTCAGTTAAAATGTCTTCCTTCCACCAATTACATTAACAAAACCAGCATGTTTAACTGCTAGGTTCAAGTGAGCAACGTGTTTTATTGGCAAAATAACAAACGATTGATCGTTAAAAATAAATTTAATCTTTAAAATTTATTATATATATATAATATATATATATTATATATATATTATATATACAAACTCCAAAATATATATATATAGAGATAGATAGAAATATATAATTATATATACGAACTCCAATATATACAAACACCAGCCATCTCCAACCTCAGTTTCAATAAAGAATATTCTTCTTATCTATAATATGCATTTATTATACACTAGGTTGTTTCAAAAAAATCTTTTTTTGAAAGTCTTGTATCTCACCGGCCAAAACGTTTCTTTTGTAGATGATAAAGTTTGGGGAGAATTTTCAATTTTTATATGTCATTTATGGGTCCCCAAACGGGTCCAAACTTAAGTTTTCATTTTAAGCATAAAATGCTCATCGTGTGCACATGTTTCAATCTAGCATATAGCAAGGCTGCTATAATTCACCAAATCACCAAATATATATTTTATCGCTTTTGTAGAAAATATTATATGTACTACTCTATGTAGTTCATAAAAAAATATAACATTCTGTTTTCCTCAGACTGGTGGTGTAAGCAGTGAAATTATGTTGAAAATTGCCAAAAACGGTATCCTTTAAATTTCACATTATATTAGAGTTTGGTAATTTTTTTACTATTGGCTACTATATCACTGTAACAGTGGTTACTGAGTACAGTAATTCAAACATGGTTTGCTCTGAGATGGTGCAAAGTGCAAAATATTCACACATTCAGTCCAGACA
>JACEVL010003890.1:5000-11425 GCA_020284085.1 Aporrectodea caliginosa
CGGTTTGGATATGCATCCATCTATCTATATATCCAGCCAGCCAGCCAGCCATCCACCCACGTGACCCACCCACCCACACATCCATCCGCCACCAGATGGTGGAGGCCAAACTCCTCAATTACTGAATAGCATAATCAATTGCCCTGAGGTTGGCATAGAGAAGGGAACATGCCAAGATATAATTGTATCCAGACCAGACTAGCATTAACTGGGAGGGGGTGCTGCAGCACCCGGGCGGCCGGGCCTGCAGTTTTGAGGGGTCTGCATTTTATAAATGTGTGCGTGTTTTACCGATGGTTGTCAGTGTGGAGACTTTGGAAAGTAATAACAGCACCCAGGTCTGCACTAGCCTTAATGCGGTCCTCATCCAGACATTTGATACAGCGCGCTTTGTTAATGATCTCTAAAGCTCTGTATACTTTACCAGGCTTAATAATAAAGATGAAAGACGAACCAGAGCGAACTGTGTAAAAAGTGCAATACAAGGTGCAGTAGTAGTGGTCGTTTCGCCTTCCTCCATGCAAATCATTCTCTGACCGGACGCTAGAAAAGTAAGCAGTGACAGTTTTAGGACTGTGTAGTCTGTCGGATTGGTGTTGTTCTTAAAAAGATGTCTGGCCAAAATGTGACTGGAGGGTCCATTAACCCGTGTGGTAAGGACTAAGGACACACAAAGCCCAAATGTGACTGACTTAAAACAAAAATGAACACTGATTGTTTGGCGAAAGACAACAATAATTGGTGAACGTCGTTGATAGATAAAATATACTGGCATATAAAATATTATGTCTATGATGCGTTTAACTAAAAAAAATTTGGAATGCAGTACCGATGAGTATTCGGAATGCACCCACATACACCCAATTTAAGAAGCTGTGGAATAGTTACTTGAAGGATTAACCATACTTCATTTAACACTGTTTCATCGAATTGTTTAGATATTGATCTTATTTGTAAATTGCAATGTTATTATTTAGTTAAGAACATTATTGAGTTGAACCGTTCTTTCTTACATATTGATCTTCTTAGTAAATTGTAATGTTATTATTTAGTTAAGAACATTATTGAGTTGAACCTTTCTTTCTTTCAACTGACTAACCAGCCATAAATGATTATTGTTAAAAGGGGTGACCCTAATTAAGCGGGGCTTGTGCCCCTTTTGGGTCTTCCCTGTTCCCTAGCCAATGCACTGATATGTAATAGTCAAGTTATAATTGTTGTTAATTGTTATATGCATTGTGCTTCTGGAAATAAAAAGTTGTCAGTTGTCAGATTGACAGCTGGGACAACCAACTATATTTTCGTTTGCTATTGCTAGGCAAACCAGCAGATTAGTCGTAATCGTAGTGTCAACATTTCCTTAGCGTTTCGAGGAAGCCAGATCGCGGTAACCAGTTTATACAGAGACGCTCAGTCAAAAAAGAAATCGGTAAATGTAAAAGTAAATGTAAGCGTTTCTATTATAGCGATCATAATGACTTCCACCGTGTTCATTTTTTAATGAATTGATCGGGTGAGATCTTTTACTACCTTTACCCGTTTGAATGGAGTCATGTTCAGTTCCAGGTCGAGGTTTAAGGTTGAGACAGGCAGATAGTCAGACGGTTACGGTGAACTGTGTTCATAATTGAGGACATTCTGGTGACTTATATATATTATATATATATATGCATGCATATATATAGGGATCGGTTGGGACCGGAACGCACCGGAACGGCGTTCCGGTTCTTTAGAGAACCGAAACGCCGTACCAGTACAAATTTCTAGATATACATGGCGCCTGAAGCCGATGTTCGGGTTCTTTTTTGCATAATATATGTATATAATATTATATTATATTTATTTGTTTTTTTTATTTGAGACAAATACAGCTTGCAAGCTTAGGATGCCTTAAACGGACCAGGAATAAAGTACATGAATTCAGTTGAGGACGATGCTCTTCATTGTATGATGAGACTATATAGTCGACAGAGCAATGCAAGAGTCACCCACCGGTCGAGTGATCGGTAGGACCTACACCTAAAGCATCTCTAATCTGATCTTCACGAATCCTTACATTGATGGTAGTGGCCACCATGACTGTCTGGCCAAGTACGCCACTACCGACTGTAGTGTCTGCTGCATATGAGACATTACTGTTGAAGCATGTAGTCTGGTCGAGAGCTGCGTTGTTGCAGACAACGGATGTCTAATGATTCGGTCATGGTCTTGAGGCATTTGAAACAACAGGTCTACTGTAGCTTCACCTAGGCTATAGCTCATGGAGACCTTACGGCATGGCTCAGCACAGAACACACACATCCACGCACGCAGATATAATTAGCTGCATCGACCGATTTGCAAATTCATTATCGAAAGGATCGTTCCACTCATAATAAAAGCAGCGTATCATCATTAGTCGAGCTGTTGTTCCACAAGGCAGAGGACGGAAGCAGATGCTACCCATAATAAACCGAGCGACGAAGGGTTATGACAATGGCTAGACCAACAGCCATCTATATGGCAGAGCAGTCCTGGCTTTAAGTGTCTGCAGTGATAAAAAAAACTGGTGGTTAGGAAGCTGGTGGATGGTGTCCCGCGTTTAGGTTTGAGTATCGCTTATGACATTTCGAGATAACGATTACGATAAGGAACTGAATTGTTGTTTTCAGTGGAAATAAGGAACTGATACGAACCGTAATCTAAGATGCTATTCTGCGCGGAACACTAGCGCTGGAATTAAGACGGAATAGGACTTCCGTTCAGAACATCGTGGATGCTGTAGACTGGTCTGTCAAGGACGGTGTTCGACTGAGACTCTCTGATTGCGCAGCTCAAGATCGAGTAGGACTCATCGTATAAGGTACAAACAGAAATTTATTTTGACACTATTCTCTCGTAAAGATGAATGTTTATTAGAAATTATCAAAGAGAGAAAATTATTGTTTGTTCTCAATAGTCCAAAAGCAAAATTGCAGCTCTTTGGAGAATATAGGGGTATGGATTATGTAGCTGCTTTGTGTGACTCTTATTAAAGAGGCACGCAATTCGGCGGACACACACACACACACACACACACACACACGTATCCAGGCAGACAATAATGCCATTCAGGTCTTAAACTTTAGACTGACCCAACATGGACCCTAGTCTTACTTTTGGTTTTCCTGACATATTGAATTCGATCTGGCTTTTCTGATAGATTATTAAATGCAAATGCAAATGTACACATTTTATATAGCGATCGTACGGGTTCGACCCAGCTCATTAGTCGGCCTAAATTGATTGAACGGGAACTGGTGAGAAGAATTGGTCGATAGATAGACAGACACACAGACAGATGGACAAACGGAGAGGGACATTCGTTAACCGAGAAATTTCTGGGACTATTACATCCGTGCAACTATCACACCCCTCTATTAGGGTGGTCCATGGTCACATGGTAAAAAATGAAGTTCAAGCTAGAGTTCAAGACTCCCCCTCACTTTTTTACACCTGTTAATCGTATCATTCTGGCAAAATTTCAGCTTCCTACTCCAACTGGAAGACGGTGCTCACAGACCCTTCACCATATAGAACTAACAGTGCGATAGGTTAGAAAATACGCATAACGTCTTGAAATCTTAAATTATGATAAGATTATTAATTTACCAATGTACACAAACAGTAGCTATGTCATGTTAGCAATATTATTTCTGCAAGGAAACATAAACAATCAGCAACTCTCAACTGATGTCCCAAAAAGTATGTGTCGCAGAACTTCATTTCCTCAGCACTGCATCTGTTGACGCATTCTTCGTAGTATCAGTGGGAACAACCCTTCTATTTGCCTCAAAAAGTTGCAGGAGGAACTGCAAGTTGTTGAGGCAACAACTTTCCTCATCATCTGGAGGAGGCTGCTCAATTCTTCAAAGAACTTGACACCGTGTTCGGCAATGCTCTAATCCATTTTCCCACGTTCAATGTTGATAGTCTGCGTTCTCACTCCACTCGTCCGGTGGAAGGGGAGGAAATGAAACACCTACTTTAGTAGCTTTGCTCTTTATAGCAAAATCTCTGGGACTTGCTACCTCGTGAAGTCTGTTTGCCCTGCCTCTCACAATCCGTTCACTGGACTCATTGGACATTATGCACAATCTTCGTCTTCTGCCATTTCATCCAGGCATATTGTTGAGGAAAGTGATGGTGGATTCACGGAAATTTTCTGTTTCAGCATTTGGCTCCAGTCTCTGCAATTTGGCATATGCCACATTTCCAAAGCAGCCTTAAAACTCTTGAATATTGGTAGGCGATGTGTAGGTAACTTAAAGGCACAAAAGTGAAGACCTTGGCTAAGATCGCTTCCATGTTATGGTGACAGCAAGCCAATCACAGGAGCTCTCGACCAATTATATTTTCCAGAAGAACACTTGCTCCATTCAAGCGACCATGCAGCTCCTGCAGTCATGAAAGCTCATGACTTGTACTTTTTTAGTTAACTTCATTGGTTCCAGCAGATCATAAATAGCCTTGGTTTCATTAAGTCGTCTTCCAAAGGCCAATTTTAGAATTCCTAGCAGGTTATCCTTGTCACATCCAGAAACCAACACTGGCAGGAGGTCTAAGTTGTTGATTTAAAAATCTCAAAGGCATTTTACCTATCCTGTGAACAAACAAGGGACAATCTGGTATAGATTCGCCTTTTACGGAATCAGCATGGTCATTTTTAGCTTTGTATGTATGTATGTATGTATGTATGTATGTATGTATGTATATATGTATGTATGTATGTATGTATGTATGTATGTATGTATGTATGCATGTATGTATGTATGTATGTATGTATGTATGTATGTATGTACAGGGTGGGCCAGTAGGAATGCAACAACTTTGACGTCTTATAACTTGAATACTATTTATCTGAGCGTCTTGCACAATATATCAGATGGAAGATAATTATCCATTTTATCATTCAGCAAAATATCTGTGAGATACTATTACGATGGTTTGAGATAATGCTATTAATATTCGATGTGCCATTTTCTTGCCATAAAACTGCAAGTAAAAACAAAAGTCTGAAACTGAAGATGTCAATTCTAAACAATCACTTAGTACTAACAATTAATATCAAGAGTGAATTTACCATCAGTCAAACAAATACTCAATATGTCCACCACGTGCTTTAATGAGTGCATCAACAGATTCAACACGAGCAATGTTCGCTGCAGTGCGCGCAGAACGTTTGCGACCAGAGTTGCGGCTGTTAGACGTTACCGTAGCATCAATTTGTTTAATCAATCGATGTAGACTGTAGAGCATATTATTCCATTTCTAGCAAGGAATTCTATCATCATCTGATGTGCATTGTATCCTTTTTCTGCTCTTAAAATTCGGATTAAAATTCTATCCTCTTCCGTGAGCGGCGCCATGATGTTCAATATTTACATTCAAAATTGAGACGTGTGCGCCGCACCGAAATTTTATAACAACGGTGCCGTATATCAGTGCAAGATTTGACACAGTAGTAGAGTGGACGATTACTTTCAATTTAGTATATTGGGCACGATGTTCGGATAACAATTGTTTAAGTTATATCCATTCAAATTAGTTGCATTCCTACTGGCCCACCCTGTATGTATTTATATATGCATATTTAATATGTTTGTATGTATTTATCAATGTATGAAATACTGCAGAATGCAATTGAAATGCAATCAAAGATATGAATTCTGGAATTGCGTGTTGCATAAACAGTACTTTTGTACATATATCAATGAAAATTAGATTTCAACCAAATATCTGTTAATGCACAGGAAGTAGATAGCAAGATTTGTAATAAGAACTGTGCATGAAGTCATAAATATAAAAAGTTAGTAAGAGAACATAACTGCGTAATTCCATTAGAAAGTAACCAAGATATTCACAATTTGTAACACATTTATTTTGCTTTTACGCAACGATTACAATGGTGTAAGTTTATGCAATTGAGCACCATCTTCAAGTTGGAGTAGGAAGCTGAAATTTTGCCAAAATAATAAAAATGACAAGTGTAGGCCCCTAGTCTTAGGCCTTAGTTGCGCGGTCGGCTGGCGGCGTTTGGCCTAAAGTAGCCTAAATATTGGCTGACGGTAGATTCTTTTGCACGTGCAGTTAGCGCGCCAAACTTAGAAACTGCTGATGACATGTAGTGAATTTGAACATATACAGTGTAGTAGTTGTTTTAATGCAGTAGAGAGCTGTATGTTAATGTAGAAGTTACAGTCGAGTTGTGTTTGACGAATAACTGTGTTTGAAGAAGAGAAAGAAACATTGAAAGAACTGTGTCAATTTAATTCTTAAACAGTTAGAAGACGTTGAGCAATTTATATGTAGAGATAAGGAAAGTTCTTGAGTTAGGTCACAACTAAAAAGAAAAGAGTTGGTGACATTATTTGGTGACAGCGGTGGGATTCGAAACAACGTCTGGA
>JACEVL010003891.1:0-7500 GCA_020284085.1 Aporrectodea caliginosa
GCAAAGTGGACAGAAACAGGAAGTAATTATGTAACCTTGGACCAGTGACCAAGAAAGCCTGGGAACCCAGTAGCATTCTGGCTCAACAAACAAGAGAATTTTGTAAGATCAATGAGCAAATGTGATATATATATATGTGAGTCTTAAGGGTAAGCTTAGACCAGAGCTTTTCCGGCTGGCCAGTGTGTACTGCTCGGCAAAAATTGTGAGTCATGTTGTAAACTGGATGCTTTGTTCAACAGGAAGCCAGAGCTGTTATTGCAGGTTGACGTGTTGAGGTTTGAATGATTTTGTTTCAGCCCTGTCCAAGGAGTTCGGAAGCAATTTGTAATTTATGCAATTTGTCTTTGTGATACCATTGAAAAGGAAGTTCACATGACAAGTTCACAATCTGACACTAATTTATAGCTTCCTGGAGAAGCCACTCTAACTGGTGATAAGATGCTATGCTACTGGTCATGAGAAGCCCCATTAACTGGTCTTGAGAAGCCCATTAACTGGTCTTGAGAAGCCCCATTAACTGGTCTTGAGAAGCCCCATTAACTGGTCTTGAGAAGCCCATTAACTGGTCTTGAGAAGCCACACTAACTGGCAAGAAGAAGCCACACACATTGGCCATGAGAAACCATATTCCATACAAATTTTATATGGATATATCTTTATGAGCTCATTGCATTCTTAAAGTAAACATGTACCTCCTTTATTCCGTACAAATTTTACTTTCAGTGTAGTTGGATTTATATGAGTATATCTTTATGAGCTCATTGACTTCTTAAAGTAAACATTCCTTAACTTTGCAAGGCCTCTTGAAACAGGAAGTGAGGAGGATTGTCATTTTGGAAAATTGTTTAGTGCTTGGTAAACAGAGGCATCTTGCACTATGGCTTTAGTACTTATGTTTGCTTTTATTACATAAATGTTTCAGGAAGTTTTGCTAGTTTAGTTATGCTGTGATTGACTGCAGTTGAGGCGCATCTAGTCTTTGCTAATCATGAGAGAAAATGACTGAAACATTATCAGGGGTTGGTTTGGATGGGATACCAGGGCTCTGTGTTGTGTCAGTAAATTAATTTTTGTTTTTTCATTTTTTCATGTATACATATAAATAACTAGCAGTTTTACCCGGCGTTCGCCCGGGTTTTCCTCAGCGCCCGTGTATTTGAATTTAACGACATCTTTGTCAGCGCCCGTGAATTTGAATTTAACGATGTGCACATTTTTTCGTGTATCCCTCTGGCGAATTTACGCGCTGGCTTGAAATTGTAAAAAAGCTACTCTACGCAATATATACTCCTAGATTTCAATGGCGTTGAAACAGACTATGACCACGTCGAAACTTAAAATGTCCAAATATTGGAATTTAAAGTAAATTTTGAGTTGAAATAAAGTTGGGTTGAGATCTATAGAAATTCAAATGAAAACGTTCGTTAAAAATTTCGTATCTCCCTAAAGTTTTGCATTGGCGAATTTTTTAAGTCTGATGACCTATAAATTAGTGGCAGTGATTTGATAATCTGGGTTCAGTGATCAGTGATGGGGAAAATACTTTTTAAAAGTATTTTGAGTATAAGTACAAATACTTGATCATAAAAGTATTTAAAATACAAGTAAAAATACTTTATGACAAAAGTATTTAAAATACAAGTACAAAATACTTGGCTGCAAAAAGTATTTAAAATACTAAGTCCAAAATACTTGTTCCAAAAGTTTCCCAATGTCATAACTATGCACGTGGCATATAAATTTAAATTAAATCTCTTAGCATAATCTCCATTTCGGCTGTCCTTGTCCTTATACTAATGGTGCTTATAGGCATTGGCCTTCATCATGAGCAGCTGCTCAAAATGTTTATCGTTCAATCGATTGCGCCTTGGCAATGATATCAGCGATCCTTTTGAGAATAATCTCTCAACTGGTGCTGATAATGGCACAGTTGCGTTCAGCTTCCGGAATATGAGTTTCACTGATGGAAACGCGTGGAGACAATCCAGTGATGTTGAGCATGGCTCGGCCAGATATCTTAGACACTCCACCGTTACCTTAAAAACAAAACATTGCAGCACAGATTTTGAAATATGGATGCAGTAAACAAATACAGGTTCAAAACCCACAGACAGGAAGGGCTGGAATTCCCTCCCAACTATAACGCTTGGCGCAACATAAATAGTCATCTTCCATCATCATCTGCCATTGCGGTCTAGTCAACATGTTTTTCATTAAACGAAAATTAATCTATATATATAATTTATTTAAATATAGTTTCATGGCACTCAATATATCTATTCTACCAGGTCAAAGTGAAAAAAGTGCAAAGCAGTTTTAGTAAAGGACTTGCTGAAAGTACATGCATAGTAACCACCTCAGGCAAGGCTCTAGTCTTCAGTTGTACTCTTGGTGTGCGAAAATCACTTTACGATATAGATATTACTAATTAAAATGAAGTCTCACTCAGCCATTTCTTTTACAGGTTTACATAGTTACATTAGAACATTACTGAGTCGACATCTATCACTATCAGGCTTCCACTTTAGCATGAATCATTGTCATCAATCGGCCTTCCATTTAGAGGAATTGATTAAAACAATCTTGCTGAAATTGAAGCTGGATTGATGAACAATAATTTTAAATTAAATAGAAGTTATATTGATGAAAAATATTTGCTGACGAAATAGAAGCGGGTTTGGTCAAACAAATTCTTGCCTAAACAGAAGCTGGATCGATGAAAAGGATTCTCGCCAAAGTAGAAGTTGGATTGATTAAAAATAACAATGCTGCAACGAGCGAATAATTTATGACGCTAAAATACACGTTTACCAATGTTTTCATAAATTCCACTTCCACTGAAGTACAATTATTTTCATCAATCGGACTTCTATTTGGCAATAATTATTTTCGTCAATCCAACTTCTATGCTATAAACGCTAAATCCCATGCAATGGCGAATAATTTCTTCCGCTAAAACGACAGATTACTAATTTGTTAACTTAATAACTTAGTGTAAATATCATTCGCGATTTCGCGACTGTAAAATCGGGCAAACTAACGGGTAAGCAACTAAAAACGCGCCAAAATTCCTTACCTTCAAATGTTTCAATAGATTCGATGTTGCATCAGTCCGTGCATTGAGCAAACTGTTCGGGCAAAACTGACACTTTACGGTTACTGTCTTATTATAATAATTCTGCTTGACGATAGAAAAAAATGTGCCATTTAAAATAGCAGGTCACTGAGGTAGCACGCTTGTTTCTACTGTATCCGCCATTATCAGTGATTGTCACGCGCTAGGCTTTTACATTCCGGAATATCCGGTGAGCGCACAGAACCATAGATATCTCACACAAGTTGTCAACCAACGCATGACTGACCTAGCCCAAAAATAAATCACCAGTAATAATTTTGGCAGGAAATGAGATGTAAAAGTATTTTGAAATAGTATTTTGGAGCTTCATAATTTAAAATACAAAATACTGCCCTAAAAGTATTTTAAGTAAAAGTATAAATACTTCATAACGAAAGTATTTTAAATGCAAGTACAAAATATTTTGTTTGTATTTAAAATACTATTTTAAATACTAGTATTTTAAATACTTTCCATCACTGATCTTGATTGGTTGCGAATCAGAGCGTTGACCTAGATCCTTTCGCGTGACGTAGATCAGATTGCATATTAATTTAAGCCTTCGTGGCGTGAACAAATGGCCATAGTTACTACGGCTGCTATTATAAGATATAGCCTCGTCGAAAAAGTTGTAAATTTAAAATGTCCATATATCGGCGTTTAAATAAAATTGCGAGCTGAAAATAGTCGCGTTGATCAAGACGTGGCGTAATAATGTTTTGAAAAATTTTGTAAATCGCTAAAGCGTTCCGTTTCTGAGCCTTTAGCCGGATGGACAAACATACGGAAGGACACAAAAACTGACTTTGGATTATATATATAGATACTACTAATAATAATAAATCACTTAGTTGATGCAATTTATTAGTTTGAGAGAAAATAGCTACAGGGTAATGGTATATTACCATTACTGCAACTTCTCACTTATCTTGAGCAGTCAGGACTCCCCCCCCCCTCCTCAGTGAGTCAGGCTTCAGGGCTCATCATCATTCCACTGAAACTGTCCTCTTCATTCGCTCCAACATCTAATCTGCTGTGGTTAGAGCTCAACTTACACTGTTGGCTCTGTTTGATGTCTCTGCCGCCTTTGACATGGTAGACCATGGCATTTTACTGCAATGCCTTGAAACCTCCTGTGGCCTCTCTATCTTACCTGACTGGTCGTACTCAAATGGTTATCTGTGGAGACTGGAACTCTCTGGGTCTTGGTCAAATTTGGTGTCCCTAAGGCTCAAGGCCCTGTCCTGGGTCCTCTCCTCTGTCTCTTATATATGGCCAACATTCCAGCCATATTCTTTAAACACTGTTCAACTGGTCACCTCTGTGTTGATGATGTGCAGGCGTTTGTCCATGGTCCAACCTCTGCTTGGCTTGCATTTACTGGCCGCATTGATGCTCTCTCTATACTTACACCTCTGGATGTCTTCCAGTCAGCTCTCACTGAATCCCAATAAGGCTCATAACCAACAGCTTCTTATGCTTGATTTTACCCCTTCTTACAGCGAGATTCCCTCCTTTACTTTCCACTCCAGTGTTCGAGACCTTGGCGTAGTCCTGGACAGCATGCTTAGCTTTTCTGAACATATTGCCAATCTTATGCGATCTTCCTACTTCCATCTGAGGCGTCTTAGAGCAATTCAACGCTCTGTCTCTTCCTCTGTCTTTACCTCTATTGTCCATGCCTTCATCTGCTCTCGAATCAATTATTGTAATTCTCTCTTGGTCTTCCAAAAGTTCATCTCTCCCATCTTCAGTCTGTTCTAAATGCTGCAGCCAGACTAATATTTAGCCTGACTTTCTTGCTTGTCCCACATCTCTGCTTTCATGTTTGACCACCATCATTGGCTCCCTCTTACTGCTCGGCTTCAGCTCAAGGTACTTTCTTTAATCTACCGGTCGTATACTGGCCGGGCTCCCAAGTGTCTACATGACTTCATCCGCCTGCCAACCTCAGCCATATCTCTTCACCCGCTACTCTCACTTGACCAGCATGATCTCTTTGTCCTGCAAGCGAGGGGACTGCTATGGCTAAAACACAAGCCTTTGCCTTCATTGGCCCTGCACTATGGAACCAGCTCCCTCCTTCAACATGTTCCTCCTTACTAACTGATGGGCCAAGTGCCTCTTTTCATTGGCTCAAGACCACTTTCTTTTCTCTGGGTCTCTTGCACTGGGAGCATCTCTGATTGGTGTGCACTTTGAGAGGCGCTGATTAATGATTAATATTAATTGTAATAATAATTAATGATGAGTTGCTGCATTTGTTTTTAAGAACAATTCAAGATCCATGTAAGCTGATGCTCTTGTGGGATAAGAAGCCTCAGAATGTCCTAGTCATTAAGAAGATCTGGGATGATAAGGTGGACGAGGCATTTGTTGAGCTCGTTGCCTGGCTTGTTCAGGTAAACATTCTTGATACTTGTATGTTTTATTTATTTTCATTTTCTGTGTTTTGTAAATGTAATTCCAAAATTTGTTTATTGTAAAACTTCAACCACACCGGGAAATACAAACCATGACCTAACCTCAAAACTGTCCTTTTAGCTGTGCTGGGGTCGGGAGCACTTCTGAGTAGTAAAGTAAGTAAGTAAGTATATCCTTTATTGAACCAGTTGCTAACCGCATTTTGGTGTGCATTATGAAGTATATTATCACGTGTAAATCATCCTAATAATAAATGTTCTGCATGCCAGACTCTCTGCAACAGGTAGAATTCTGTCATATTTACGTGGACGTAATGCTAATAAATTACAGTTTCAAATGGGGCAGTAGGTCATGTAGAACATGGCCTGGATCTGCGTGAACAGCCCCAAAGAGGTGGGTGTCAGCACTCTGGCATAGTTTTTCGAAACTTGGGTTGTTTTCGGGCAGGTATAGCACCCCTTCAAGTAGCCTTGAAGGGCTGATATAGAAAACTCTGTAATGAGTGAATTAATTAATAATAGAATTTTTAGGCACTGGCAGAAATGCAGCATAGAAAGGCAAGTGTCTTCATTGGTTGAGTGCAGAGGTTGCTAGGTGACTATTCCAGTAAAATAGACCAGCCACTTTGAAGCTGCTATGCTGGACTATGGAAATTCAGGCCATTGGGGACGAACTGGTCACCTTGTGCATGATGTGCAGCAGCGTGAAGAAATCTGTGGCCAGGGCTGGATGATGACAAGATGCATAGTAACTTGAGATAGGATAAGACAGTTATGCTTAAGCAGTAAGATCTTACACTCCATGCATTTTTGCATTGATTATGAGTGCAAACTTTCGTATGAAACTGGATAAATGCTCAAACCTAGATGTACTGCCAATCAGCCAAGTTCCAGCATCTAAGACAGACTAGCTGATTAATTTGCAAAAGAGTTAGGCCATCTTAAATGGTACTGCCACAGACAACCCTGGTGCTTGTGAATGCATGCATGAGGATCGTGACAGCTTAAGTTGTACGTATTTTGTGCAAGCAGTAGAAGCACGTTTGTACATTCATCACATGCCTCAAGAAGGTCATTTCCTGGTTAAAAGTGATGTCCAGATCATGCACAATAGTGGTAACAGTAGTGGTAAAAGAGCCATTAGGCCAAAAAAAATAATGGTGTGTTTCCGGTAACAGAGTTAAAAAAACTGGGTAGGTAGGTAGGAAAATAATTTTTTTTTGGTAAAATAATTTTATGCATTGATTTCCCAAAATTACGCCACTGCCCATTTATGCACAGCGGTACATGCTGTACCAAAGTATATATTTTCTATGCGAGTATTAAAAATGCCTTTTTGCAGAATGTACCTACAAACTGCTGTAGAAAACAATCTTATTTATTTCATTTTGCTGACATCGTTTTTCTTGCAAGGTGAAATGGAAGGGGCAGGGGTGGGGAAGGAATTATGGATTATGTACATTAAACAATAAACGTGTAGCAGACAACGGCTCTTTAGGAAATATGCATGGGTGGTAACGTGAGAAAATCGCTGACTTTTCAGTGTGTGTTATCTCCTCATCATCATACATGTGTGTAAATTGTCCATGGGAAACATTGAGCCCATTTATTGTTATAATATTATTAACACTGCATAGAAAGAAATATGGTTCCTAACGTCGTCTGCTAAGGAGACTGCTTGCTACGAAGATTGGATGCTATGAAGACTGGTTGTTAAGGAGACTAGTTGCTAATGAAGGCAGTTGCTAAAGCAGGACAGTTTCTAAGGATAACTGTTGCTAAGGAAGGCGGTTGCTAAAGGGGCCAAGTCTGACTTTGAAACTGGTTGCTAATGAGGCTGACATAGAGGCTGCTTGCTACAAAGCTTGGTTGCTAAGAAGGCTGTTTGCTACGAAAGTAGAATGCTACGGACAGGGTTGGGTTAATGCCGGCAACAACCTATTGTTGCCGTGACAGTGG